>JBAJNP010001456.1:14640-61561 GCA_036877545.1 Yasuhikotakia modesta
TGTACCCCTAAGTTAGTTGGTATAGTTAGTGTAAAAGACTAGAGGTTATATTCTGCTATGAACAAAGATAGCTGTACAAACGTGTGAACGCATGTTTGACTATACAGGACAGTTGACATAAAAATGTGATATTGCTACATATACATTCTACTCACATATATTCTGCATGTGTTTTGTTACATGTGTCTCTTAACAGATAGCAGCGTGTCTTTGCAGCCCCTGCTCTGATGTATCTTCATATTACCTATAAAAACGTGTGGTGGTGTATTAGTATTAGAGGTGCCATCTAATAAAATGAAAGATAATTGATCTTTTTATTAACTATATAGTTCCTATACTTTTATATGTATGTCCAAACGTATGATTGGTAGAGTACAGTACTCTATACTCATCAGTTATTTCCTTGATATTTATGACCTGTTTTTTTTACATGCATCAAGACGTCTTTGGTGGATGAGTGATTGTTAAGGGATTTACTAATGGTCTTACTTAAGGAAATGTAAAAGTTGTCGGACAAAGGTTTCTCCGACTGCACCAATAGGAATGGCAGAGCAGGATTTTTTCCCTGATGGAGGTTTGGGGTCTGAACAGAGTTCCACACTTGCCACTCACGATTCCAAACCTTCGGCACAAAGGACACATACGGCTCCCCATGGCTCTGATCTTTTGTGTTCTTCTCTCAAGGTGGAGTCTGATTATTCAGCTAACCCTCCTGAATCCACAACCTTCTCTAGTGAAAATCTACAGTGCCCAGAGTTGGAGGATCTAGATTCCTATAACATGATCGAACCTCCACCACTGGACTGGAGGTCAGACTCCTCCAGCGAGGCTGGTTCAGTTGGAGAACTTGAAAGCTGTTCTGTGGGAGAGTTTGAGGTGCCTGGATCCTTCAACATAGACTTGAGTGAAGACACAATATCTGCTGTAAGTGATTATGGAGCTCAGAGCTCCACTGAAACTTCAGACAAAATGGAGGAGCTTCCGGTTGTAGAAATGTCTGAGGAACAGCCTGAAATGAGCATTTCTCCTAAACGTGTGAAGCAACAAGTGAGAAAAGAGAAAGTGGTGGAGGAGAAAGAAGTGAGGAAGGAAGAAACTGAGAAAGACATGGAGGAGAAAGATCGGAAACATGATCCTGACCACTCCCACATTCAAAGCCTGCTGACTCAGCTCCATCTTTTCCATCCACCAACACCAATCAGTACTCCTGCTCATTGCACTGCTGATGGTTTAGCAATTCACAGTGCTTCACATCACTCTTGCACTCCATCGGAGGCCGCCACCCCCTCCTGTCAGAGAACTGTGCTTACTGCCCAATCAGCAACTGCAAACAGCAGCGCCCCTGCAGCCCTGCTCCTTTCACAGGAGTACCAGAGAGATCTTCTGCAGCTGTTGGAGGACCCAGACCCTGAGGAACCGAGAACCGTTCTTCAGCTAGTTCACACGCCTCTGCTGACCCCCAGCCCAGGGCTTCAGTCGGGACTGAGGCAACAGAGCAGCGATGCTGATGAGATGATCTCCATATCTCACAGCGAGGACATATGGCACAGACACCTGCAGGATGAGCTGCTGGTCTCAGGATTTGCAGAGGAGGATCAATGGGCGGCGTCCGAAAATTTGACCCCAGATCAGTCTGTGGGGGAGAGCAATGATCCGGTGAGAGACTACTGGCACCTGTTTATATTCGTGATACAATTAAGCTTTTGTTGATGTTACACAGGTTTGGTTTATCTTTTTTTTAAACAGGAAGTTGATGCACAGACAGCATATAAGAATGGTATGTGGCTAAATGCAGATGTTTCTGTCTCATAGCTCTTGTGGAGTGGATATTTAAACTTGTAATTATGTCATTATTTAGTGCCTGGTCCTTGTGACCCTGAGGATCTGCTGGATGGAGTGGTCTTCGGGGCTAAATATCTCGGCTCTACACAGCTGCAGTCAGACAAGAATCCTTCCACCAACGCGCGTATGGCCCAAGCACAAGAAGCTGTGGACCGCATCAAGGTGAAGAATATCAAAACAAAGCATTTCGTCATCATTTATTCACACTTATGTCATTCCAAGCATGTATGACTTTCTCTTTTTGTGGAACAAAAAAGGTTAGTGTGGATAAGAAAGCGAATAAATGGGGACTATTAGCTCAAAAAAACAGAAACAGCCCACATTATAAAAAAGAGCTTGGAATAACATGAGGGTGTGTAAATGATGATGTCAATATGTAAACGGTGACATCATTTTCATTTTGGTTAGAGGTGAACATAATTGTTCAGTTGGATATTTGTACATGTTTATGTAATATTCAGGCACCTGAGGGAGAGTCACAGCCTATGACAGAGGTGGATCTGTTCATTTCCACACAGAGAATCAAAGTTTTGAGTGCAGACACACAGGTCAGGTACAAAATTCTCAGCGATGCTCTTTGTTTTCTGATGTGTGGCTGATTTCTCCTCTTCTTCTTCAATGGTTCCAGGAGGCCATGATGGACCACGCTCTGCAGATGATTTCGTACATTGCAGACATTGAGAACATTGTGGTTTTGATGGCCCGCAGGAAGCCGGCTGGCCGCAAGACAGCAGATTCAACAGGCAGCTCTGCAGCACCACAGAAAAAGTGCTGGATGATCTGCCATGTGTTTTCTTCAGATGATGCAAGTAAAGCTTTTTGTCTTGAATATTGCAGACATTTTTAGTTCAATGTCACTGTTAGCAGTACATGTTTTATCAAGGTTTGCAGAGGTTTGTATTGATTAATGCCCAGAACACACCAAGCCTATGTTTGGTAATTGGGCAGTTTTGAGGCATCAGCTTACGTAGTTTAATGAGTGTTATGCTCTGTCAGCTGAAGTTGGTCCCCATCAGTTTTCATCCGGTTCAGCATGTAGGTGAGTTAGATCTTTCTTATTGCTGGATTAGCAAACCATAAAAATAGATGACGAATCAAGCAAGCAAGCAAACAACAGACGCTTTTTTTGTTTGCATTTCTCATTCCATCATGCAAATACTTAAAAAATATATAACTGTGTGAACGCAAGATTTGTTTGAAACTGGTAAACAAGCGCTGCTATGTTTGTTTTGCTTCTCCGGTTTCCTGTTTCCTGTTAACGAATGCAGACTACTGCCACTTGCTGGTACGAAAAGTTACTTTCATCTAGGCGATTAACAACTTAGCCAATGGGTGTCGACCATTGACTTGGTGTGTAGGGGCAACATTGGACCCAATCGCAGCCGGCGTGGGCTGACCCCAAAGTGTGTCTTTGTCTGTGCTTTTTAAGAATGTGTTTGTGCTCATTTGTGTTGGCCACAGGCTCAGGTCATCGCACAGGCTATTGGTCAGGCATTTGGTGTCGCGTATCAGCAGTTTCTGTTTGCTAACGGAATTAAAGCCAGTGACCTGCGGCCGGGCGAGTACAGTGATTACCTCGGCACTCAGGAGCTGTATAACGGAGACCTGGATCACTTTTCACGCTCTGAAAACCTTAGAGAGGTATGACTGCTTTTCCTCTACATAGATTTGTGTTAAGATTTCTGTTACTGTAATATACATGTCAAGCAAGATTATCATTAACAGAAACTATTATGAAGACTGAAACCAGCAGTGAAATAAAACTATAATTAATAATACATAAATTAATAAATAAATACATTTGCACTACAATTGTTCTTACTTTGTTGATAAGAACAATTGTAATGAAAAGGACTTCAGATCTGTTAAAAAAACTTAAAACTATTTATAAATGAACAAAATAGATTAATTTAAAACTAAAAAAATAAAACTAACTAAAAATGTATTGAATTCCTAGCTAGTAAAAATAATAATTCTAACCACAACATTTTCAGGTGTGCATATCAAAGAAACCAGGGGAGATATTAGGTGTAGCGATCGTAGAGTCTGGCTGGGGATCCATCTTGCCAACGGTTGTTGTCGCCAACCTGCTGCACGGGGGTCCGGCTGAACGCTCGGGCGAGCTGAGCATAGGGGATCGCATTATGTCCGTTAACAACACTAGTCTTGTGGGACTCCCCATCACTACCTGCCAAAGCATCATACGAGTAAGATAAATAAAACAATCATAATTAAAACATAACTCAAATACTTGACTTCACTGTATCTCAAAGCCCGGATGTGTCCATCCCTTATTATCTTTAGGACCTGAAGGGTCTATCAGTTGTAAAGCTCAGCATTGTCCACTGTCCACCTGTCACCATGGCGATTATCAAGCGCCCAGACCCCAAGTATCAGTTGGGGTTCAGCGTGGAGGATGGGATTGTAAGCAACAGTGTACAACCATTGAAAGACATTGTTACTGAAATCAACTGTATTATATTCTGTCTGTGTTTGGAGTTTTAATGTAACATTTAATGCTGCCATAGATTTGCAGTTTAATGAGGGGAGGAATCGCTGAGCGGGGGGGCATTCGAGTTGGTCATCGCATTATTGAGATTAACGGGCAGAGTGTTGTAGCCACACCCCACGAGAAGATCATTCACATCCTGTCTAATGCTGTCGGAGAGGTGAGATGAGCACTTAGACTCTGTTCACACTGCACACAAATCTGATTTCACATCCAATTTACCACACTCTTCTTTTGCAAGAAGTCAAATCTGATCAGTCAGAGAGTCTAGACAGTATCTAGCCTTTCTTCACACCAGATCAATCAACTCATTCACTATTCACTAGAAAGCAAATTTTTGACATCAGAAACGATTGG
The DNA here is from genome assembly GCA_036877545.1 of Yasuhikotakia modesta. Lineage (NCBI taxonomy): Eukaryota > Metazoa > Chordata > Actinopteri > Cypriniformes > Botiidae > Yasuhikotakia > Yasuhikotakia modesta. Next base: position 19,349 of record JBAJNP010001456.1, read on the forward strand.
ATGGAAATGTATTTTAGACAAATATTGCACAAATATGTATGCTTGTACAAAAAAATGTGTCCCAAATTATACAAAAGTGAATGTAAATCTGCTTCTCAAAATAGAATGTTAAAAAAATCTGACTTTTGCTTATTGTTTTGTTTATGCTAATTGTTTACTTTTCTAGTTATTTAATAAAATGTTTATTAAATAAATGATAAATGAAATTATTTAATATCTAAAAAATCAAAATACATGAACACATTTTTTACAACTTAAAATTCAATAAATAATAAGCTTTCAATAAGTTTGATCTCATTGATAACAGATTCATCTGAAGACTATGCCAACGTCAACATACCGTCTCCTGACTGGACTAGATCAGCCTGTGTTTCTCTAGGAGGTTTCCCCTCTCAGGTTCTCACCATCACATGCAACTTTTAATATAACACATATTTCAAAACACAGTATGGAGCTGGACAGTGTAAATTATATACAGATAATGGATCTCCATTTTAAAGCTGTTTAGAAACTGAAATGCTGTATAATCTAATAATCTAATTATTCAACTGCTGGTTTGTAACATACATTTATTTGTGATAATGCTGCTAAGCCAAGGTGCCTGAAGAAAAGCCTTGTGTTTGAATGACTATGCATTAGAATCCACAGTTAGACTGAACATCTTACATGCTAATTAAGCTTCCTGCGCTTCAGTATTGCTGTAATGACTTTCAGTCTTTTTTTAAATGTTTACCTGCGCAACATCTTCACAGAGCTCACAATGTAGTGCCTGTTAAAAATAAATGGGACCTTGTTTGTTTGTTTTTTTTACTTGGCTAAATAGAGAGGTATATTTTAATAACTGCTGTATAGGATGTTTATTAAAGATGCATACAAGCATTTTTATTGGCTCATGTTTATTTGTTTAAGGTACAACTGCACAGCACTATAAACACTGTACTTTGAGGAAACCTTTGAGTATTTTTGACATTTGCTTTGTAAAGTTTTGCTTGTAAACTTGTGCGTTTATTTTAAATAGACTCATTTCATGCAATAAATCATATTTCATTCACAGCTTTCTCATTTCTACAATTTGTATTTTGTGTTTTGCACGTTATTAATCCTCATGTTCTAAATTTTCCTGCACACGTGACAATAATTACGAAGGATTTCACGAAGGATTAAACGTGTTTAATGATTACAAGTTACATTGTGAGACTTAATACATAAATGTATTAAATAACTTTAGTAAGTTGGTGGGACGTTTCAAAACGTCATTACGTAATAACCCAGATGCCGGAAGTTGTTTTGAGCCGTAACAAAAATGGGCGGGTGTTAAAGGAACACGAAGCATGTGATTGGCTAGATGTTCTTTGTATGGAATACACGATTGGTTCAGAGCTCAATGTGGCTTCAGTGTTTTGAATGGAAACTCCTCCCACATTTCAGCTTCCTCAAAGTGATCTTGTAACACCGGTAGCGCACGAACGAACAACAAGAATACAGACTCTTACAATTCATGAAGAAAAGGATTAAGGATAAAACGAAAGGTAACAACTTAAAGGTGATTATAGTGTTGTTAATATATAGCGATGGGTAAGTACAGGACCGTAAGTAGGAATCATTTGATACGCAGACCTCACCTTTTGAATGATTCATTGATTTTAATATATAGTATTAATATATCCAATAATATCTGTTTATTACAGGAACAACACAATAATTGTCGGTTTTATAACTATTTGCTGCACCTAACGTGGCATTGTTTCTATTATCTTTGTCTGTATATGTTATGCAACATATTACATATGGTGTTTGTATTTTGTTAGTCTCTATACAATGTCTTTCTGCAGATTGTCTAAATTAATCTGGTAGTTAAAATAAGCATTTTTTGGTGATGTAATATAATAAAATGATGTTATAGCAGCAGTGATTTTTAATACTACTATTTTAATACTGTGGCTGTCAGAGAGCCTATAGTAATTTTGTTAATTACAGTAACATTTATGTCCTACACAACTCATGCTAGACACGTTTGTCTGTGTCCTGTTTGGAAGACACTCTTCTGTCTTACATGTAAGCCAATTAGGATAATGAGGATTTCATGGTCAGGGAGTGACGGTCAAAGCTAGAGATCAAGCTTTTCACTTCAATTCATCCCTTCATTTTCTTCATTTGTTGAGTTAATGAAAAAGACAGACATTGTGCAACAGTGCCATTGTTTATTGATGTTGTAGGTTCCCTGCGTTACCATGGCAGCATAGATCTGTGCCTTCCATCATGACCATTGGAACTCAGCTATACCTGCTGCTGTGGAAGAACTTCACATACCGCAGGAGAAACAAGGTGTCACCACTTTAGCCCAATCACAAGACACTCATACACTCTGTGTGCAGTCTGTCAGTGTGGGACGTACTGTAATAAAATATGGTCATCATCTTTCTTCACAGGTCCAACTGGTCATTGAACTTCTCTGGCCACTTTTCCTCTTCCTCATCCTCATTGCTGTCCGTCAATCACACCCACCATATAAACAGAGCCAGTGTAAGTGACTCTGTTTGCGTGTGTTTCCTTACCCTCTTGGCAGGTGGCAGTGTAGTTAAGCTGATTAGATGTAGTGAAAACCAGGACATTACTGAGCCTTCGTGACATTACAGAGTAATGTTTATACAGAGCTGTAACCTTTCTGACAGCTCACTTGAAAAATGTATTAATCATGTGAGGAGATGGCTAAGTTATTAAAAGTAGTGAGTTGTTTCATTTGATTGTATTTTGTAACTATTGATTAAGTATGGACTATCTATACTTAATATAGTGTTGTGAAATATAGTGTTATCTATACTTAAAATAGTGGAGTGTTGTGTTATGGGTGTCTCTGCTCTGATGGTTGCATTGCTTTGTTAATTTAAACATTCTGACCCGCCAGACACTGACATTTTGACTCAACTTATAGCATAATTGTGCAATAAGTTGTCTGTAATAGATGAGAAGTGTTTGGGAAACTGATTTTTTGAAGTCATTTGATGATGCCAGTAATGTAAACTAGTAATGCAAAAGGCCAAATGTTTGGTTGCATATTTAATAGATAATAATTAAACATAACTAAGGTTTCTAACATACAATTAATGGTATGTCAGTTGCGATTGCAACATGGCAGATCACCCTCATGTATGATAAAACAGTTTTATCTAGATTTATCTAGATATGATTTATCATTCTTATTTGACTGTACCTCATATTAATCATACTAGTTATTAATAATTTTTATTATTAATATGTAATAATTGTTAGACTGTGGATAAACATGCCTGGCACATCTTGAATATAAAGCTAATCTTGTCTTTTCCTTATATTAGGTCATTTTCCTAACAAGGCTCTTCCATCAGCTGGTACACTGGCATGGCTCCAGGGCATCATCTGTAATATAAACAACCCCTGCTTTCATCACCCCACGCCTGGAGAGACGCCCGGCCGAGTGAGCAACTTCGACAACTCCATGTGAGATGCCCTCTATAACCTCAAACAATGCATCATTGATTTAGCCAATTTGGCCCGAGTGGTTAATGAAGGTTTATTCTCTTGTTTATAGACTCTCCCGGCTTTTGGTTGATATCAGCACCGTTCTGACTGTCAGTGGAAACCGGACTGCTCTCACAGGTCTACAGGACCTGTCACTGGCTGTCCAGAGACTCGGGGAAAGACCAGATGCCTGGCCAAGTATGACATACTGATGAATTTGTTTAAGTGTGAAGTCCTATTGTAGAGGTTAAAAGAAACTGAATCACAAATTAGATTCTCCATTGTTTCTCGTTGACAGAAATAGATTAAATGTAAAGATTTAGAAAAGGTCTCGGCAATATCTCAAACTGTGCTCATGCAGTCAAAGTCAGAACATTTGAATATGAACTTTTTCCTTAATTTCTTGTGTGTCAGCAACATTATTTCTTGTGTGTCAGTCAGAGAGACCAGGTCTAAAGGCAAAATATGAGACAAAGTTTGTTATTAATGAAACATGTCTGAGAACCTATTGAGTCTCATGAGCTATGAAAGAGAACTGCTAGTTTTTACAGAGAACACAAGGGGAAACAAAGCGGTTGTTTTTGTCCTGTAAAATTTTCCCATTCCCTTTTTTTTGAACAGCACATGCCATGCAAATCCAGAACAAAATCTGTGTGAAATTCCCAACATTATTAACAGGATTAGTTGTGTAATAAGAGCAGATTTTACTTGTTAATATGTAATGATGAAAATGTTAGAATAGTGTTAAAATGAAAGCTTGTAGCATTTTTAATGCTTTTATGACTGTCATACATTTAGATCTTCCAGTTGGAGAATATCTAAGAGCCAATGAAAGCTTTTCCTCCTTCCTGAGGTCAAACACCAGCCTTCCCTCAGAATATGTTGACCAGCTCCTGAGGGCACGACTTAACCTCCAAGTGGTAAGAAAATGTAATTTGTATAAACATCCTTTGGTGTCCTTTTTTTTGTTGGTTTGTTAACCTGAAAATGGCTTGATAATAGACAAAACCAGCCTATCATCAACAGAAACCACCAAGGTTCAGTGAATTGTTCTGAGGAATGCTATGATGTCATCACTTGGCATTGTGAAGATCTTGTTCCGTCCGTGTTGTTTTCAAGGTGGCGCTAGCAGGTGGAGGTATGCGTCTGTCTGACATCGTCTGTAATGCGTCTCTCCTGGGTAATTACCTGACGGTTAAAGGTGAAGATTCTTTCCCTGAGCTGCAGGAGGCGCTGTGTGCGGTGCCCTCAGATATCATGCAGCGAGCAGAGCAGATCTTTCTCTCCCAACTGGACTTTAGTAAGATCCTTACGGTCAGTAGGTGTAAAGTTCAACCTTGTTCTTTCATTCCAATCAAAACAGTTTTGTGTCACCTGAAATCCCATGTTTCATATATTTATGTCATTCATAATGTATGTTTTGTGTCTTTCCAGAGGGAAAGACTGAGAGCAAATGCAGCAGATTTGCGACTCCTCAGCAGGACAGTTTCTTCTGTGTCTCAGGAACTGGCATCTATTATGGACGACGTATGTGGCCAAAGTTTCTCTGTATCACAGCTTAATACCATGAAACATCTTTTTTTTTACTCTCTGAGTTTTTACTTCATAAAATTGTTGTTGATCGATTTTTTAACATATCTGGATAAAATTTACAAGAGACGTTGACAAAAAAGGTCTTAGCTCAGACTTTAGCAAAAACTTTAGTTGCTTAGATAACAACTCCCAGAGTTCTTATTTACAGACTCCTTACTCTCTGAAACGGCATGATATGTACATAATAAATAAGAAAATAATGTATTATGATGTAATTGATGCTGGACTTTCATGTTCACATGACAGCGTTGATTTTTTCTCTCTTGTCTCTTAGATCTCCTCTCTGTCCAGTTTCTCACAGCTCAATTCAGAATTGAGACTTTTAACACCCTCAAACCGTTCTGCACTGCCGCGCGAGAGCTTTCGTGCCTTCTCCAGGATCATGTGTGGCCACCCAGAGGTGGGTGGAGAGAGAATCCCCTCGTTCAACTGGTATGAAGACCATGACATCAAATCTTTTCTGGGCAGAAATGGATCAGAGGAAACAGAGCTTGACAACGACAACACCACCAGTAAGTGTTTACCTTTTTAAATGTATCAATCTTTCTGATGTTGCAGTGGGTGGGGCTACTGTGGCCACACCCACAGAGTGGCAAAAGAAGACGAGGCAGCGTTAGTATTCATCTTGAATGCCGCAAAACACAAATAACACGTCTGAAAGGGGAACAAACTGAGATTTACGGTACAGATAGATTTAACAAGAACTTGGAACAATTATTTTACATGCTGACAAAAGCTTCAGAAAAGCACAAGCAAATAGCTTCAGAAAGCAAATAGCCTTCCTGTTAGCTCAACTGGTAGAGCATTGTGTTAACACTGCAAAGGTTGTGGGTCCCAGGGGAAGTCCTAGGAAAAACATGTGTACCTTGAATTCACTGTAAGTCGCTTTGGATAAAAGCATCTGCCAAATGACTAAATGTAAATGTACAATTGGAATTCAGCTTGCCATTTCAGTAAAATAAGCGGGGTTCAGAGAAAGGATAAATATTCTCTGTAATTGTAAAGATTTTGTCACTCTTCATTCAAAAACAGCCACTATGATGACCACTATGGGTATGGTTAGATTGTCTTAGCTAGTTTTGTTTGGACATCGGGGTAACTGTAAATGTACTGATAATAACAATGTATTAATCTTTTTGTGTTTTTGGTCTTTTAGCACCATTCTGTGAAAACTTGATTCGAAACCTGGAGTCAAATCCTCTGTCACGGATTGTGTGGCGTGGCATCAAACCACTGTTCATCGGGAAGCTGTTATACACACCTGACACGCCAGTCACCCGTGCAGTCATGGCAGAGGTACCGCCCCCTTCAGGCACTTGCCACGCCTCTTCTCATTTGTGCATTGTGTCTGTTGTAACTTTCCTGAAATCGTCCTCCAGGTGAACAAGACATTTCAGGATTTCCAGATTCTGAGGGAGGTGCAGGAGGCATGGCAGGAAGTGGGTCCCAGATTCAGAACCTTCATGGAGAGTAGTGTGGAAATTCGCCTCCTGCAGGATCTTCTGAGAAGGCCTGAGGTGGCAGTAGTCGTGAACCTACGCTTAGAGAACACCTCCTGGACGGCCTCTCGCATCGCCCGGTTTCTCTCCACGCCCGACCCAGACATGCCTCACAAGGATGGAGCTCCGCCCACCTGGCTGGATCTGTACCAAGATTTAAACAGCACCATTAGCACCCTTTCAGAGCTCACTAAGGTATTGACACACCCCACAAAGCTATCTGAAATGTGTGGGTTGGGTCATAGTCCATAGTCCTGTGATATTCTATTTTCAATAAAAAAACCTGTTTTCTTTATTGATCCAGTGCTTTTCCTTAAATAAACTGGAGGGCGTGGCCACAGAGGGTGAGCTGGTCGAAAGAGCCCTAAAACTGCTTGAAAATCGTCAGTTTTGGGCCGGAATCGTCTTCCTCCACCCAGACTCTTCATCATCCTCACTGCCTCCACATGTCAAGTACAAGATCCGTATGGACATTGATGACGTGACCCGCACAAACAAAATCAAAGACAAGTAAGTATATTTAATTGCCCACACTGTTTAGAACTATATAGGGCTTCTATTGTTAATTGTTTACTCAAGCGGATATCCTGTTATTTGGCAGGTTTTGGGATCCAGGCCCGGCTGCCGAACCCTTCAGTGACCTTCGCTACGTATGGGGTGGTTTTATTTATGTGCAGGATTTAGTGGAGAGAGCTGTGACCCGTGTGCACACAGATAAAGAATCAAACACAGGCATATACGTTCAGCAGATGCCTTACCCCTGCTTCGTAGATGATGTGTGAGTTTAACCCTGGAGTTGCAAATCAGATCTGTTATTCCACAGTATGTTCACAAATACCAAAGATGGATGCCAGAACATTGCTTAAAACATTGCATAGGGGCAGTTGTGGCCTACTGGTTAGACATGTGAACTTGTAACCTGAAGGTCGACTGTTTCGACCATTGAAGGTCTCAATGCCAGCAGGAAACAATTAAACAAGGCACTTTGCCCCCATACCAACTGCTCCTAATGTGTGTACACTAACTTAAATACAATTAATTACAGAAGACAATACTAGGCCCCCAGTAAAAAGTGTCAGTAAAGTTAACATAAAGTCAAGAGTAAAGTGTCTTAATGTTATTACTATTTTTGCCACAAATTTAATTCTTGATTCTAAGGTGTTTATCATATATACTATTATGGTATACATCTATAACTATTATGTACACTTATATAATATGCATATATAATACGCAATATACTATAATATACACATATAATATACAGATATACATGTTAACTATGATATAAGTAGATATGTAATTTGCAGTTTTTTGACAGTAACTGAAATTAATTATTTAATTATGACCCACACTTATTTTTTTTTGTTTCCTGGTGTATAGGTTCATTCGTGTCTTGAATCGATCTTTGCCTCTGTTCATGACATTGGCATGGATCTATTCAGTGGCCATGATCATAAAAGGTGTGGTGTATGAGAAAGAGGCTCGACTGAAAGAGACCATGCGTATCATGGGACTGAGCTCTGGGATGCTGTGGCTCAGCTGGTTCATCAGCAGTTTCCTGCCCTTCCTTCTCAGCGCTGGACTCCTTATCGCTGCCCTTAAGGTGAACATCTGTAGTGCAAAAACACAGCTACAGTTCTATAGCCATTACAGCCATTTATGGTCTTTGGAGGCCTAAAACTTAATTTGCAACTGACTGTGGTTGCCACTTCTCTTCTAATTTAGTTTTCTTCACAAGCTTGGTTATTTATGTCAGTGACACATTTTACAAACACATTCACACCCAAACAAACATGTCAAGTCTGAATTAACTGTGGTTGATGGTTCGATTGCTCTCCCTCAGATTGGAGATATTTTACCCTACAGTGACCCAGCCGTTGTCTTTTTCTTCCTGACCGCATTTGCTACGGCCACCATCATGCTTTGCTTCCTCATCAGTACGTTCTTCTCACGTGCTAACCTGGCAGCAGCGTGCGGAGGGCTCATTTACTTCACCCTGTACCTGCCGTATGTGCTGTGTGTGGCCTGGAGAGAATATCTGACCAGCACACACAGGATTTTAGCAGTGAGTGCTTTTATTGGCTGACTCTTCTGATAGGCAATCAGATTTGTGCAGCTTGTTGTGCAGATGTTTTTTTATTTTGTTTCTTTTAACTTTCAACCTGTACCATTGTAAACAACAGCAGTACTACATAAATACATTAACAATGATTTGTGTTTTAAAGTAATAATTCACCCTACCATCATGTCAAACAAAGTATAATATTCTTTTCTTCGTCGATCACAAAAATAAATGTTTTCAAAGCTGAAACCCATAATAGTTTTGGTAAAAAAAAAATATTTTTAAACAAGTACATAACAGATCATTGTTTAGATTAGTGTTTCCCTACACTTCTTCTAATACACAATGATAAGTTTACAATAATGATTTACAATTTGAGCTGCAGAGTCCGTTTCCTAAAAAATGTCAGTGTTTTGACTTCTGCACTTTGCTCAAAGTCTTCAAAAGCCACAAGCCACAAGACAGATTTGTGTAAGAAATAGTCAGGAATTTAAGTTATCATTCACTGATTATCCTCTCCTTTGCCCCATTTTATCAAATAAAGACCTTAGGAGTCACTTAAGGACTCACCAATACTGAATTTAGTCTCATAAAGTCTGATAAAGTATGTGTTTACTTCTAGAGCTTCTTGTCTCCTGTGGCCTTTGGTTTTGGCTGTGAGTATTTCTCTCAGTATGAGGAACAGGGTGTTGGGATCCAGTGGTTTAACTTGAGGTCCAGTCCTATGGAGGGAGACAGTTACAACTTCACCACCTCCATTGTCATGCTGTATGTAGATGCTGTCATCTACGCATTAGCCACCTGGTACATAGAAGCAGTTTTTCCAGGTAAGGTATCTTTCCAAACAGGAAGTTGAGTCTGTTGGTTATTCTACTGGTGTGACAGTAATTGTAAGTGTTTCACAGGGCAGTATGGGATCCCCAGACCCTGGTACTTCATCTTCCAGCTGAATTACTGGGGAGGAGTTCCACTGGAGGTGGGTTTACCCATTCCTCCAGCTCCGAGAGACGACGATGGTAGGAGCATTAAACTGTGAGTAACACTGAGCTTGGAATGAAAACTAGACCTTTATATTGATCAGTTCTCGATTCTGCTGTTTTTCCAGATCGGATTGAGGCAGAGCCAACAAATCTCATTCTGGGAGTTTCCATAAGGAACTTAGTAAAGATTTACAAAAAAGGGGCCAAGCTCGCTGTCAATCATCTAAACATTAAGTTCTATGAGGGACAAATAACATCCTTTCTGGGTCATAATGGTGCTGGCAAGACAACCACCATGTGAGGGTCCAAACTATACAATAAATATTTGATAATAATTTAACTCTGTTGGGCTAATTTATGAAATAATTGCTGCAGGCATTCAATGTGTCATAATGATGTGAATTGTCTCTCAGGTCAATTCTAACAGGCCTGTTTCCTCCAACTGCTGGAACCATATATGTGAAGGGAATGGACATCAGGACAGACATGGACATTATCCGCAGGACTCTGGGAGTTTGTCCCCAACACAACGTCCTATTCGACATGTAGGGCTCAAGTCTACTGTACATTATAAAGTGTACCCTAATGTACCATAGTATTACCATGAAATAATATTAGGCACTACCAGGGCAGTACCAGGATTTATTTTAACATTGTATTGTTTGAAATTAAAGTCTAAAAACTAATTACAAAGCCTAAAAACGTTTTTACAAAGCCTAAATACTTATTATTAAATACAATTTCAACCAAGTGGCATTTATTTAAAAAAAACGTTTGTCATCTGTTGAAGCCTGACAGTGGAGGAGCATGTGTGGTTCTACGGCCGGATGAAGGGTATGAGCATGGAGGAGGTGAAGAGAGAGATGAACACTCTTCTGGAGGACGTGGGTTTACAACACAAGCGTCACGAGCAGACCAAGAATCTTTCAGGTGGGTTTACAAATATATACATTATATTTGACATATACATTAATATAACATATACATTCAGATGTTGTAGCCGCCATAAAATTCAAATGAATTTGTTTGTTGTGTATGATTTAGGTTTTGAATGAAATCAAGTGTTTTTATAACCTCTACTCTTTATCCATCCATCTTATATTAACCAGGCTCACTGTTGTTCATTCTGACATGTAACACCTACTTTATACATCTAAAATATTTTTGTCCTGTTAAAGGGTTTCAACTGTGGCCTGTGGTGCTTTGACATTTACATACCTGTGTTTGTTTTGTCTTTATTGGTAGGTGGCATGCAAAGAAAACTATCTGTGGCCATTGCATTCATAGGAGGGTCAAAGGTCGTGGTCTTGGATGAGCCCACAGCTGGAGTCGACCCCTACTCTCGCCGAGGAATTTGGGACCTTCTGCTGAAATACCGTGGAGGTCACTTAGAACATTTTGAAAAATCAATGTATTGCAATGCAATGTATTGGTTTGTCAGATGTCAGTCAGACTAAACATTGCTTTGTTCAGGCCGCACAATCATTCTGTCTACACATTACATGGACGAGGCTGATCTCCTGGGTGATCGCATCGCCATCATTTCCCAGGGGAAGCTGTGCTGCTGCGGCACACCTCTTTTTCTCAAGGCACGTCTAGGTACGGGATATTACCTGACACTGGTCAAGAGAGAGATGCACAAAACACCCAGCAGCACCAGCACTGGCAAACTGCTTTCAACTGCAGTGACCAAGGTGAGATGATCTCAGATGATTTCAGAGCAGGAGAATCTGAACTTTATATGCCAAGAGGGTCACGTTTAAGCCACACCTGGTGCAAATATTATATCTACCCATAGAGTTATCTACCCATATGTGTAACCTGCCTATGGTCTCCTTGTTTTTCTGTTATATAGTCAGATAAACAGCATGGATTGTGCAGGTGTTGCTACTGTACATGAGGCTGGTCAGGTCACTCAAACAAACAGAGCAACATTTTAATAGAACCACAATACCACAGTGTTTAAGTTTTCAACCTATGAATGATTGATTTAATTTATGTAGTTGGCTAATTGTCAAGCTACAGTACTTATCTCACCATTACATTTTCTATACATCCCATAATTGTCATACTATTGCCGTGTTTCAGGACAGTGATTCCTCTTTGAGTGATGACACTGGATTGGGCAGCGAGGATAATGGATTTGGTGAGTACAGGTTTTTCCTGAGATTGTTTGACTTCCTTGTCTTAAGATCCTGTCCAAGATAATTATATTCCAAAGGTAAGGAGGGCATATCTTTAAAAAGTTTAGTCTATTGTAGTGTTTTCATGCTGGTTAGTTCAGGACTCCACTTTCTGTCTTAGATGTGTCCACCCTGGTGGCTCTTGCACAGCAGTACATCCCTGATGCTCAACTGGTGGAGGATATCGGCAGAGAGGCAGTGATCAACCTGCCTCACTCCGCCTCTGAGGATGGCAGTCTTGCCATCTTTCTGAATGAGCTGGACAAACGGCAGGCTGAGTTTGGCGTGGTCAGTTATGGGCTGTCAGACACCACGTTAGAAGAGGTGAGATGTGATAAACACCTACACACCTACAATGTCCCCTTTTATGTCTGTAAAGAGGATTTACTGCTGTCTGAAGTTCAAGGTTGTGGTGTACTTGTCGCAATTCCACATCATAATCCTGTTTTGGCATCAAGCAAGGCAAACCTTCAATCTGTGTGTGTTGCGTGGGTTCTGATCGTATCTTAAAATAAACAGACTAATTAAAGAGAGGGCTGATTTTTTACGTGACTGTTGTAACAAGATTACGTCTTCCTGCCATAGATCCTTGCGTGGGCAGAAGGAGCTTTTCCAGACAAATAACAAATATTTACAGTATTTAATATTTAAATAAACAATTTTTAGATCTTTCTGCGGGTGGCCCAGGAGACTGGTGTGGATGCAGATCCCGAGGACCCTGTAGCATCTCCAGGCCACCAGAGGGTGTCATCTGAGACCAAAGATATAGGTAACTGAATTCATTCCATAACTAATGTGTCTCTGAGAAAAGGATGCCTCCCAATTTAAATAACAAATCTGCATTTTGCATTTCTGATATGTTGTTCTGCAGGTGCATAATTATAAACAAATTACAGCTTTACATAAAATTTATTAGAAGCATAATTGAATACACAAGAAGAAATGAAGTAAAGAGCAAACTCTTCAAGCAGCAAACTATTATTTGGAATTTAACAGACTATTTAGGGTGGATAGTGTGCAAATTGGGACAACTCCAAGTGGTTGCTTTTAAAGATAGGTAGACAGTTCTGGAGGGGCTAGCAATAGCTTTAAAGGGCTAGCAATAATCTTGAAACCACCCCCTTTTAAAGAACTCTCCAAAGCCACACCTACTTTAAAACTTTTTGCACACATAACTTGACAGAAAAAAGGTCATCTTATAATTCCACAAAAACATATATATTCATAAAAAGTACATTTAGACCACTTTACTTAGTCATTTTTTAACATGATCTGAAGAAACTTTTACCAGCATAAAAGTTGTCTTTAACTGACATGAATGAAACCCCTGAATTTACAGTCCTGAAATTAAAAAACAGTCCTGAATTTACTCATGTCAGGTGTATTAAAGATGTTTTGTTGTGCCCCTCTCTCTGCTTTACTGGCAGGACGGAAGCAGCCAATCAGGAAAGGTACAAATGACAAAAACTAATCAGAGTGTAATCAGTGTTGACAGCAGTACAGCATGTCAGAACATCTGTAATGTCCCGTGAATAACAAGCAGGTGTTTGTGGCACACAGAGGCCCAGGAGACTGAACCGCTGAGTGGAGTGGGTCAGGGGGGCGGGGCTCCTCTCACAGGCTGGTGGCTCACATGGCAGCAGCTACGAGCGCTTTTCACTAAAAGACTGAAGTACGCTCTCCGCAGCCGTAGAGGCATCTTTGCACAGGTACACTGAAATCACACACCGATGCGTCTGCTAGATCAATTCATCTGTCATTAACAAAAAAGACTGGTTCTCTTTCTGTTTGTTCAACCAGTGACAGACATTGAAAAAAGTTGTTATTTTTACAGTTCTTTGCGTCAGTAGTACATATACATGTAAATGAACAATGTTTACTCTTTCTCTGTGTTACCTGGGCCTAGAATTTGATGTTTATTTATCTTGATTATAAAAATAAATCTGATGTCTCTATGACATCATCCTGTTTTCCAGATTGTTCTACCTGCAGTTTTTGTTCTCGTCGCTCTTCTGTTTAGTCTCATCGTCCCACCGTTTGGAAAATATCCACCAATGGAGCTCCAGCCATGGATGTATGGAAAACAGTTCACGTTTTACAGGTACATACTCTGTAGAGGCACACAAAATCAAGAAACATCTGCCCTCACATGCTAATGTCTGTTTGTTTGTTTGTTTGTCTCCTTCCCATAAAGCAATGATGCCCCAAATGACCCGGTCATACAAAACCTTCTGGATGCTCTTCTGGAACCGCCTGGGTTTGGGACCAAGTGTATGAACTCAAGCAGGTACAACCTTTGGCATTTGAGGCACGTCTTGTATGTTGCTGTATGTTTAGTCAATGTGACATGACGTGTGTTTTTGACTGGGTTTTTCAGTAACCTGGAGTGTTCAGAGGACGTCAGTTCCAGGTTTCTCCGGCCTCCGATTCCCTTTAGCACATGGCAGCTCTTTAATAAGGGAAACTGGAGTGCAGAGAACCCATCCCCTGACTGTGAGTGCAGTACTGAGAACATCCGCAGAATGCTGCCCGACTGCCCTGAAGGAGCAGGCGGTCTCCCACCCCCACAGGTGCAATTTTCATTCATTACTGTGTCTAATATATACTAAACTTACTCACTAACATGAGTATGTATGGTAACACTTTGAGATTGTTGGTGTGTTCTCAGAAATTAGGATTGTTAAAACAAACAATTGGTTGGATCATTGGAAATTAGACTCAAAGAAACTGCTTGGCCATTGGACAGTCAAGACAGTCCCACAGGGACATAAATCATGAAGAAAAGTGATAATGTTGTGTGATTAAAAGTGATAAAACTTTTGAGGCATGTTAAAAAAAGTAATAATGTGAATTGTTAAATTATTTATAATAAACACTGTAATATTCCATTAATAAACAATTGTCAATTTTGATCTTGTTGATGAAAGATTTTAGCCATTTTTTGTGTCACAGTTACCGTCTGACATGGTTTTTGGTCATTTTCCTCTGCAGATGAAACGATTGACAGGTGACATCCTGCAGAATTTGACAGGCCGCAACATTTCTGACTATCTCATCAAAACGTATCCACAGATTCTGAAGAAAAGGTTACATTTCTACTATTCTGTGGAATTGAGTTTTAATTTGACAGGTGTGTAATGCCCCTGTTTTTTTACTTTAACCCAGCATTAAGACAAAGAAATGGGTGAATGAATTTAGGTAAGTGCCGCTGCTGAGAAAGCATACAATATGTTTCTTCAGTTCAGTTGTGTGTTTAGACTGTTCATTTTCTCAGGTATGGAGGTTTTTCTCTGGGGGCTAAAAGCTCTCAGTCTGTGGATGAACCTCATTACCTAGAAGAGTCTGTGTTGGCAATTAGAAGACGTTACAGCATTGCAGAGGTATGTCTCCTGATGTATTTAGAAGGTCTTTTGTAGTATAATATCATATAAACTTTGACTTGAGCCAGTAAACAACCAAATACCATCACCCTGGCAACATACCATCACTCACAACATCTTGGCAACCATATAGCAACACCCTGGCAACCACTCACAACACCCTAGCAACAACATGGCATGTGAAAATGGTATTTGTCTGTATTTATTTTATTTGCAGAACAGTTCCTTCGATCAGCTTCTTCAGAGACTACCAGATGTCCTTACAGGCCTCAGCAGCCAAAACAACGTGAAAGTGAGTTAGTCCTTTAATCTCAGTCTTCAGTCTCAAAATTTTCCTGCTCTTTTTATTCACCTGACTTGCACTGTCCCAGGTCTGGTTCAATAATAAAGGATGGCATGCCATGGCATCATTTGTGAACATCATGAACAACGGTCTACTGCGTGCCCACCTGCCACCTGACCTGGACAGACGCAAATATGGAATAACAGCCTACAATCACCCTCTCAACCTGACCAAGGAGCAGCTGTCAGAGATGGCCCTGTACGTAAGCTGTTTGGTGACATGTCTGAGGGGGTAATTTACTTAAAATAAATTGCACCTGCTTACAGCACCACCTGCGTCATTTTTGCACCCAATTTACTAAAGGCATCAAATAATTACATACAGGTAAATTAGGTAATTGTGTGAACATGGCCACATTGTTTGCACTGAACACACTTAACAGATATCTTCCAATTAGTGATTCAGACCTAACCTAGTGATTGTTACAACTCATTTTATAATTTTTTGATGGATTGTCACAATCAATCAAAACTTTCTGTCAAAAAATAAGCATCTGTTTTAAATTAATTTGATTCACCAACTTATTTAATAGTTAAATCTTCCTGTAAAATGGCACTGAGTTTTGTTAGTAAGAAAGTGTTTGCACTAAGGGTGAGAGATGGTTAGTGAGACTAGTGAAACAATAAGTGACACTTTGTTTTGGGTTGCCAACACAAATGACCTGTTTTCTTTTCCTTTGTGGTCTCTGCAGGATGACAACTTCTGTAGACGTGCTGGTGTCCATATGTGTCATCTTCGCTATGTCATTCGTTCCTGCCAGTTTTGTGCTGTTCCTCATTGAAGAACGTGTCAGTAAATCCAAACACCTGCAGTTTGTCAGTGGAGTGAAGCCTATCCTCTACTGGGCCACCAACTACATATGGGACATGGTCAGTTCTGACCCATTTGAGTTCCACATCAAACGGGTCAGATGCAGACCCGTTTGAGGTGGCTCTGTTGAGATGGTTTGCCATATGATGAGTTTATGCTTTTTCTTATGTTACAGTTCAACTACACAGTTCCTGCTGCCATGGTAGTCCTCATCTTCATCAGCTTTCAGCAGGAATCATATGTATCTGAGAAGAATCTACCTGCATTGGTGCTTCTACTGCTGCTCTATGGGTAATATATCTGCTGGTTGAGATGGTCACTTTGTAGTACATTTGTGCTGATCTTAACCAGCAAATTTCCTTGGTCAACCACCTTTACCAGAAAGTCATGCTGGTCCACCATTTTGACTGAAAATCATAATGACCTGAACTTTTAACATTACAGGTCAACTTTAATAAATGATTTGAGTTATTTGCTTAATATGAATGAGAACTGCTAAAAGAACAATCTACAAACGTACGGTTATAAACCTTTGGTTGTGAAATGGTGTGAGAAAAGATGACTGTGCTGAACACTGATCTGTCATGTACTTGCTCAATAACTGAATTTTGTTCATGTTTAACCTATAAAAGTTACAGATTGCAGTTTAACTAGCTTAACTAGAAAGACATAATGATAACTTAATCATTTGTAGAGTAGACAGTCGGTCAGTCTGAGAGAGGACTTTCACAGTATGTTGTTTGTCTGTGCTGCAGTTGGTCCATTACTCCACTCATGTACCCAGCCTCCTTCATCTTCTCAGTTCCCAGCACTGCTTACGTGGTACTCACCTCCATCAACCTCTTCATCGGCATCAACGGTAGCGTTGCCACCTTCGTCTTGGAGCTCTTTGTTGATGAGGTGCAGTACATAAACCACCAAATCAAAATCATAAACACAACAATGGATCTAATTTTATTTCTCAATACACAGATAGTTCCATATAAGCAATAGCTTGCACCCTTGTTTTTCTATTCTTATTAACAAATCAGGTTTTTTTTACAGTGCTTGTCTCAGGCACATGAAGTTCTCCTAAACAAAGTAGCTGAGAGGTTTGTTTCCAGGATTCTAATGAACCATCCCTTCTGTTTTATCTTCATGTTACTCTCTCAGCATCTGAACAGGGTCAACAAAATCCTAAAGAAGGTCTTTCTGATCTTCCCTCACTTCTGTCTGGGTCGAGGTCTCATTGACATGGCCAAAAACCAGGCCATGGCAGATGCATTTCAGCGGCTAGGTAACATTTCAGAGAGCTCTTTCACTTCAACACAAAAACCTCTGCCACAGTTTATTTTTTATGAAAGCAGGTTTATGTTACATTTGCTATATGACATCATCATTTTTTATATGTAATCAGGAACCAAACAGAATCTGGAGCCTTTATCTTGGGATTTTGTAGGGAAGAATTTGTTCGCCATGGCGATGGAAGGGATTGTGTTTTTCATCTTTACTGTTCTACTGCAATATAAATTCTTCATTAATTTGAGGTATATGCTGTAGTTTTCCCCTAGCTGTGTTCATTGAAATGAATGAAATCACACATAGTACTGTGTAATTGATCTTCATAAACATTGTACCCCTAGCCAATGGTCAGGATTTGTGTTGCCCCCTCTTGGCACGGAGGATGAAGATGTGGCTAGAGAAAGAGAACGTGTGAAGAGTGGCAGAGCTAAGGGTGACATTCTAACCCTCACTGACCTAAGCAAGGTACCGAATCACACATATACAAACTGCTATTGCAAAGATCTTTATAAGACCTCCATTAGAGACTAAACACTTGACTATACTACTACATCTTGACGTGACTATAGGTGTATAAGGCAGGCAAGAAGCCAGCAGTAAATCGGCTCTGCTTGGGCATTCCTCGAGGAGAGGTGAGTGGAATTTATATATCCCAGAGTTCTCAGAGACTCTCCTGAACCTATCACAGTTCTTACTGTCCTCAGCATGTACTCTAGCTGTAGTTTACATTGTTGGATATGGAACAGAGTTTCACAGGATATTTTGTTTTCACATAATAGTGTTTTGGTCTTCTTGGCGTTAATGGGGCTGGAAAAACCTCAACCTTTCGTATGCTGACTGGAGACACCAACATCACTTATGGGGAAGCGTTTCTTAGCAACCACAGGTTAGATCACTCTCTCTCTTTTAATCTTTTAAACATGGATCATTTACTGATATGTTTAGAGTGGTGGCTTGGCTACATACAGTGAACACTTTAAGCTAGTGATTTGTAATGGTAAATCTCTGCACTGTTCTTGTTTCTGTTCAGTGTTCTTACAGAAATGAAGAAGGTTCACCAGCTGATGGGCTACTGTCCTCAGTTTGACGCTGTCAGCGACCTGCTGACGGGACGAGAGCACCTGGAGTTCTACGCTCGCCTCAGAGGAGTACCAGAGGCTCATGTCAAAAAGGTACAGGACTCCAAAATGATTAATCGAAGTAAAACTTAAACATGTTATGAAAGGGCAAGGTTCCTGGATAAACACAGTTAAAGATATAAGCAGTGTGAGTAACTGACAGTTATTATATGCCTGGTCTACAGGTGGCGCAGTGGGGCATTCAGAAGCTCGGCCTGAGTCAGTATGCAGAGCGAGAGGCTGGCGGCTACAGCGGAGGAAATAAACGTAAACTCTCCACTGCCATTGCCCTCATTGGAGCTGCACCTGTCATCTTCCTGGTACAAATATGTATTCATCCCCCCAAGATATTTTTGTTATTAAAATTTGATTAGCTATTACTTCCTGAACTGAAATGAGATGACGTGGTTAAAACTCTTCATCTTTCTATGATTCTCAGGATGAACCCACGACTGGTATGGACCCGAAAGCCAAACGCTTCCTCTGGAACTGTATCCTCAGTGTGATCAAAGAGGGACGAGCTGTTGTTCTCACCTCCCACAGGTAGGGGGCACTGTTATAGGTTCAGTCAGTTAGCTAGCCTGACTGTAACCAGACCATGAGCATAAAGTCTAGTCCCCATAGCAGCTTGTTTCAACCAACAATGGTCCCTACATGAATAGTAATTGTTACTTGTGTATTTGGATCTTGAATGACTCTCCTGTCCTGCTTCTGCTGTCTGTACAGTATGGAAGAATGTGAGGCCCTGTGCACCCGAATGGCCATTATGGTGAATGGCAGATTCCAGTGTCTGGGCTCAGTTCAGCACCTGAAAAACAGGTAACGCTATATACACAATGGCACATTACCATACTGCTTGCTACAAACAAACCTGTATATACCTATACTTATGTACATTATTAGTTTACCAAAAAACAGGATGCCATGTGACTTGAAATGGTGGTGTACATCATGAGTTTGTAAAAGCTTTGCTTAAACGTGTTATATGACTAAACAGTGTTTATAATTGGCTGTTTTGCATCCTGGCAGGTTTGGGGACGGTTACACAATAATCCTTCGCTTGTCCAATCCATCTAAAGAACTGTGTCCTGTGAACACCTACATCCAGAACTCCTTTCCAGGCATCCAGCTAAAGGAGAGACATCAGAATGTTCTCCAGTACCAGCTGCCATCACAAGCCTGTTCACTCGCTCGTGTCTTTGAGGTTCTATCAAATAACTATGAGGAGTTGGGGATATCTGACTACTCTGTGTCACAGACTACCCTGGATCAGGTAAGTGTCATGATGATAACAATAAGTGTTTAATGTTTGATGGATAAAGCTGGATCCAGATCCGGTACGTGTTTTACAGATCAACAACATCTCAAACATCTTGATGATGAGTACAGTTCTGTGAAGATTTGATATGAATGAGATCACAGTAAAGTGTGTTCAAAAGTAATGTTTCTTTCCTGCAGGTATTTGTTAATTTTGCTAAAGAGCAGACGGATGACGATCAGCTCAGGGAGGTCACGACTAACGGCGGATCAGCAACGGCTCAAACCAGCAGACCTCAGCGACCCACTGAACTCAAACTAGAAAACACCAACAGACCGCTCTCACCCTCATCTTCCTCCACGGGTCAGGCTGCTCACCCTGAGCCTCGATCGGCCGGATCAAAGACTAAAAAGGCAAAATCAAACAGCACATTGGTCTCCAGACCACAAAAGCAGCAAATCCAGATGGTACCTGTTGGTGAGGCTGCTAATGGGTCGAACCTGGCTGCACAACAGACATCTGGAAGCAAAGACCCATCTTCACTATTTATTGTCAGTAACAAACCAAAGGACAGCAAAGTGTGAATAGAAGATGGGCATTTGGAATAGGACGGACTTGAGGTGGCTCACCAGTGAAGATCCTAGCAGCATTGAGATTCCTCAGTTTGGTGCCTTTTTCAAATATAGTTATATGAACCAAATGTTGTAATCTTAAACTCAATCAAATGAAGGGTTAGTTCACTCAGAAATGCAAATGAAAACTATAAAATGAAAACTAACCTGTTAAACAATCAACCAATCAAGCAACCAATCAGTTAGTGATTGGCCAATATGAGAGTTTTATTGGCCAATGTTAAATATCAGCATGAACTTCAACTTGAAATCAGGCTAAACCAATAGCATGATATTTGCATACAATAGCAGATTGTTGTAAATTGCACTTTCAGTATTTGGTTGTCGTTTGTTTGGACGTTACGCGACGCAAGACCTCTTTATTTATACTGTACATGTATATAAAGGTCAAATGCACAGTGTGGAACTGGCATCAAACTCAAAATTTGCCTTCACATGGTCAACATTTGTATTTAATTTTTTTGTACTGTTTTAGAGGTACTAGTCCTCCCTTTTGCTCTCAGGCACTTTAGAAAAAGCAGAATGTTTTAGCCAGTCATATCACTGTATATTAAGCCATTCAATGATTGTTACAATACTTGATATGTAGCCTAATTTAAATTATGTATTTATTATTAAGTTTGCAGTCTTCCTTATATGCATGGCTTAATGTTAATATGCTGGAATATTTATACAAAAATGTATATGTAAAATAAATATGTTGGCACTGTGCGGGAGTTTGGTGTGGACACAATTTTATTAAGACTGTGTATATATGAATATGCATTCTGCATTGTTAAGCAGGTTTATGAAAAGCGATTGAATATGATTACTACGATATGAAATGTTTTAGCAGTAAGACATTATTCTTGTTCAGTGACGGTGGGTAGTGTTTCCAGCTTGATGACTGTCGCCAGATTTAGAGAAAAGTCTGTTGAATCATACCGTGGAATCAAAGACAACTGAGGGCAATGCAGCACGTAAATGCTTATGATGCTTAAGCGCACCAGAGCCCCGCCTCCTTGTGCTCTATTCCCAGTCACTGCTGCCTTATCAGGAACACAACCAGCTCATCTACATTGCGTGCTGCCTCTTATGGATGACAAGGACAAGAATTGTTTTGGGTATGTAAAGGTTTGCCATTGCATTGCAAATGTAATAAAAACAAAACCCTATTAAACGAGCTATTCTTCTGAAATTTCTGAACTGGTTTGTGTCACTAGGTCTAAAAGATGCATATTTTCACATTCAGATTGCCTCCATTACTTATTGAAATTTTATTGAGCTTTTCGAAATTATGGTCTGTCTTGATGAAATGTTTGGAAATAACTGATTGGCTGGGATGGTTGCCACGGCTGCAGGGTGTCTCTGTCCCCCCTCAGGACCCACCCCACCCTACTTCTCTCTCTCTCTCTCGCTCTCTCTCTCTCTCGCTCCGCCCACTCTTGTAACCTCTAGCTATTAGCTATCGCGGCTAACTACAGCCCTGGACCATTGTTCCAGAAACCAATCTTATTCGGTTTCTATCTTTGTCGTGTTCCTGTGGGTGAAGACTGTGAGATGGTTATGTTAAATAGCAATAACGATGACGAGCAGGATGTAATGTAAGTGTATGTGTAGCTTGCAGCCGGTAGCTAACTGTCTGAGTTGAACTGACCCATCCAAGTCAGTTGTTTTTGTTAGCTGATTAAAGCTCATTAGCCGAATTAAAACACGTCTGATTTGCCTCTCAACATCTATTTCTTTTGCATTCACCATTTTACATAAATAGTACTGTGTTTATTCTTATCAGTGTAATGTTTGCTAATGCATAGAAACATGGTATCCTGGCTAGTTTGCTATGTTGGGGGTATGTGTATACAAACCAAGTGTTATGTTATAAATTAACTAATTGATAAATAAACAGAATACTAGCCGGAAACTATATTTGACAGCTTTAGTCCACATGTTAGTCTAAATATGCTTCCTATGTATTTCCTATTGTCGTAATTACTGGCTTTAAAATGAATAACAGAAATGCAATCGGTAAAAACACATTGAACTATTAATATAAAGTAACACACTGAATGTTTAAAGTTGTGACCTATTTAACGGTACAACATTCTGCCTGAGGCCAGAGCTATAAATAAATACAGGAGCGAGTCTCTATACAGAGCAGATTCGTGGTTCTGCAGTTTTAATGTAATGCCAGTAACTACAAGTATAAATTGCTCATATACAATATTTGACCTGTATTGATTAAGTCTCTTGTAACTCACAAGCTGTACTTGTATTTATTTATCCCATTCAGCCTGATTGAACCACGCTGCTCGTCTCTACCCAGTTCTCCCGCAAAACGCGTTTCTCCAGCCAAAAAGAAGCAGTTCTTTATAAACCAGGCCATCCGTAACTCTGATCTCACTCTAAGAGCAAAGGGCAAGAAGAGTCTGAGACGTCAGGAAAACAGTGAGTTTTCACTTTAATATTTGAAAGCCTCAAGTAATTATTTTATTAATGTTCCAATTGTTTAGGCATGTCCAAAATATTAATGTAGAATATTGTGAATATTTGTATAGATCCTCTTTAACATGCATTTAATCCTCTTTCACATCATGCATTTTGAATCCTGTTTTACATGCATTGCGCCTGTCACAAGCACAAACCTTCTCTGGAATGCCGTAAATGTGTTTATTACAGAAAGCAAATTTAAACTGTTTTGTACTGTATTGTAATGTAAGTTATTACACTGGTGAGTTTAATGAACCACATTTATGTGTAGCTCGTTTTCTGGACAACCTATTGGAGAGAGACAGTGAAAAAGAGGATGGCGAAAGCCATGAAACCGCCGCCCCCACCATCTTCACTGAAGCCTGCACCAATGAAAACTATGTGGAGGTAAAGCAGGTTCTTAACTGCTGTCAGGTTAAGCATGTTTGTACATTTTCAGATCTCCCTCTCTTGTGTCCTTCAGTACTGGAGTGATTTTATGAATCGTTCTGGGGAAGAGCAAGAGCGACTCTTAGCTCTGCTTGAAGAAGAGGCTCAGAGGACCCACCCAGACAAGAGCCATAAAGACCAAAGAGAGGGTCTTGATGTTTTTTCATCACCCAGCCCACATTCACTTTGTCTTACAACACATAGAGTCAGTTACTCAACACATGCTTTCAACACATGGAAAATTTGTTATTGTTTATGTCTTTTTTACAGCATTTTGAAAGCGCTTTTAAAAACTGAAAGCATAATAGGAGCATCTTGTATGCTTAAATCTGCTTGTTAACGTGGAATAGGAGAATATACTTTAACATTTAGAGAATTACACATACAATAGTTTTGTTACTGTTAATAGTTCAGGCAATATTTGTGATAAAGCTAAATTTATGAAATTGTAAAGAGTAAATTGTGATCCTTGTATCCTTCGAGCAGTTAATCCGGCCTTCAGTGCTCAGGAATGTTTCCAGAGGATTGATCGAAGGTTGCGAACAACACTGAGACGCAAACAGATTCCCATGGTGATTCTTGTTTCTAAACAGTTATTTAAACTTATTTGTTGTCTTTTAACAAATAATTCCCCCTTATACCTTTTGTAACCCTGATGTCTGCTCATCCATCGTCTCTGTTTAAGGGGGTGTTGGAGGGTCTGGAGTCTGATCTGCTGGGATTCTTTGTTGCACAACCAAACTCCGTTTACATTACCAAACTCAGCAGCAGGTGCACAAACCCACCATATTTAGTTAATCTCTCACCACCATAGACTAATTCAGATCACATTTAACTAATGTGCATAAAATCACAAGCATTATTATTATAGTGATGTGTGATCAGATGTATCTGTGTTCCCACAGTTATGAGAGACTGCTGCTTCATGCTGTTTGCCAATATATGGATCTGAACTCTGCTAGTAAGTGACTATCTTTTGAAGTACAACACGGTTTAGAGGTTGAATATTTACAGTTGCATTGCAAAAGCTGTAACTTGTAACGTTCTGGTTAAAAATGAATAAAAAACTCAGCAATTATATAACAGATCAGTGTTCAAAATGGTCTGTTGGTAAGTTTATAATCAATAGTAAATGTTTAAACATGGTTTAAAATTTACTTCATAGGAAATGTAACCACAAGTAAAAAAAGAGGCTCAGCTACTATATCACATGTTATTTAACTCTTCAAGTAACTTTTTCAAAGTTTCAAACAGAGATGGTGAAAGAGACTAAAGTTATGAATTAGGGTTTTAATGTGGAGTTAGAAGGGTTTTGATAATAGGCCAGTCCTGTGTTCCTGTTCTCAACAAGTGCTTCACCTCAAAACCCGTTCCTCCCAAGTGTATCATCAAATCTTACTACAATAAATGATTGGCTTCTAATTGGTTTAATAACTATAGCCTAAAAGTTTAATTTTCCACAGGCTCTGACTGTAATGGTGCTCGGCAAACTGAGGTGGTCAACAAACAGGAAGCTTTTCTCCCTCCTCAGTCATTGCTGTCTGCCTACCTGGAGCAGCTGAACTGAACCACCTTGAACTCTGATTCTCTCCAGAACTAGAACCAGTGCTGTTTGTCCAGCTAGAACCAGCACCACTGCCTCTCACATGGCCAGCAAGAACATTAAAGTAACATCAAACTTAAAGGAGCTGCCCTGGAGGCCTTGTTCCATAGGAGGTCTAACTAGAGTTTTGTGCTCAGTCACATGTCTAATTCATCCACTTTTTAATGCATATTATGATGTTTTGAAGTACCTATTAGTAGATGTTATTATTACACATTGTTCCTGTTCTTGACAGGTTTTTACATTTGCTATCAGTGGCATCTTTGTATGAAACCTATTAAGAAGTAGAATATGATTTGATTATTGATTCTTTGATGTTTAGGGCCTCAACATGAAACTCAGCTGAGGCAGGTTTAAAATTCAGGTGCATCTCTGCAGCATTTGGTCATTGACAAACTTCCAACTCAAGCTCTTAGAAGTGTGATGTCATCTAAATATGCACATGCATCACAAAGCTCATTATAGCTATTTTGCAGTTTCTTTGTTTACACCTGTGCAACCTGTTAAATATCACTGCACTGAACAACATGTCTGACAAGTCACCAAGTGACATGCATTAGTTCAGACCTGTATTTTTGCTCAGTTGGTCAATACCTGACAGCCCAGCACTGTAGAAAACTTGAATGTTAGTACAGTACCTGTGTTTTTTGTGCCACTGTTAGGTATCAGGAACTTTTTTAATATCTACCGACATGCACTTACAACTATGCCTTATTTATGTCAATTGTTCATTTTTATTTTTAATATATTAAGGCTTTACATCAAGTCTGTTATGGTTTACATAGAGGAAAAATGTTTTACACCATCGGTAGGCCCAAAACACTTGAGCAATTCTTTAATTGGTGTTTATAACCAAAGTGTGTGTATGTGTATAAATGCTTATTCTTAGGCAACAGCCTTCACGAATGTGACATTAAACATTTGCATTACTCACAGCAAAAGATCTTTTTGTCATAGGTTGTAGAGTTTTTAGGACAATATAAATGTGGTGATAAATTTAGAACATGAATGTTTACACCGTTAAACACTTTGAATTTCTACTTCTGTAATTAAATGCAATTATAATCAATTATTAATATCAAGCTTCATTAAGATCATGGTGACTGTGTGGTTATAGAATGGATCTGTCTGCAAGCCATGTGGACCTTAACATTTAAATAAATACGTTATTGCTTGACTGGGCTTTTATTTCCTTTGGGAAGCAGGGTAAAAATAAGACATTTCTAACGTCTAGCTTACGTGAAAATGTAAGCTGTTTTGCATAGTATGGCCATATACCGTTTATCAATTGTATAATAATATGTTATATTGTTATTCTTCAAACAGTTTCGTCTTTGTCCAGGTTTTTTTCTCGTGTCTCCATCAGTAGTTCTGTACAGCAGAAAATTAGTGGGATAATGGAGACCACAGGTAAAAGCGTCCCACAACATTATTGAATGGTTATTTTATTTTTGTACCATGGTATTTACTTGATATTTATTTGATTTCTATGGTACAAGCTAAAGGTTTTAATGTTAGTCACAGTTTAAAAGGTCCTAATGTTGCTGCTATAATAAAATATCAAATACAATTGGCAACTGTAAATGACATTAAAAAACCAACAAACTTCTGTTCGAATTATCTTTAAGTAAAATAAATGGTGCTTGGGATGATATTTTCTACTGCAATAGCATTTCCACGCGTGGTTCAAGTGCCCAATACAGTATTTAACCGCGTTATGTGTCCTGGAAATGCAATACCGCCTCTGTCCAATAGGTGGAAACTCAATACCGTACAGAAACGTCTGCACTTTAACCCGAACCCTTCACGTATCTGTAATTAGAAATGGCCTGAACTCGATTCATGTGACATTTACAGCGTAATCATATAATGTATAAATGTAGTAAATTAATCTCTTTAAATTAAAGATTATATTAAAAATATGCATGCTGCAGAAAAAAATATGTTTTTCTTTATCTAATTTGTTTTTATTTTACATGAACATATGGATACAAACTAATGGGTATTGGGTTTTCATACATATGTTACGTCTGTTAAAAGTGCCCTTAAAGTTTTCTGACAGGTTTTTAAACCTGATCCCAATTCGTTAATTCGTTAAC
Organism: Yasuhikotakia modesta; assembly: GCA_036877545.1. Lineage (NCBI taxonomy): Eukaryota > Metazoa > Chordata > Actinopteri > Cypriniformes > Botiidae > Yasuhikotakia > Yasuhikotakia modesta. Next base: position 46,586 of record JBAJNP010001456.1, read on the forward strand.
AATCTTCGGTTCTTGGCAACACTACCAGTTGTTTATCAATGATTATCAAAGATATACAGCTCTGTGTATATGTTTGCATGAACTCCTGCAGCAGACATTGGTGCTTGTGATGAAGGGAAGGGCTTGTGGCAGGGAACGTCGCTCAATGTATGCATTTCACCCTATAGCGTACGTACGTATAGCCCACGTCGACGACGTCGGGCGGGGGTCTAAAGAGACGTTCTGCTTTACTTAACAGCCTTAAAAGCCCAACACAAATACACAATCGGTAACGAAATGCACAAGCACATGTTTAAGTATAAAGATCAGTTTATTTGTTTAAACCCAGGGACCTTTCACCCATCATTAGTGTTGAGTCATTTGTGGATGTTTCCTATAGAGTGGGGGAAGGCAGTGTCATTGATTCAGAGGTTTGGAATTTGCATCTGATTGCTGTTTGTCAACCAATGGTTTAACTCGGCAACCGCGGGCACCGCCTCAGATTAAACGCACCATATGATGTTACAACCAAATTAACCTCTATATCGAAATCAAATGAGGAAGAGAGAGGTGCTTTACAGACAACGCAGGCCGTAGGGTTTCTATATACTTTCTATATACTATATATTCTTGACTTTAAATTATATATTGATCTGAGCGTGTTGTTTTCACGGGAAAATCGGGACGTTCCTTCCGCTTCCCGGGAAAAAAAAAAACTAAACGGAAGTTGAACTGGTAAGTGTAGTGAGTTTTTTCTCTCTGTCCCCTGTCCACAATTTACTGTTTGTGTTACCTAGATGCGCAATATAGGCGCTCTGTGGCGTATAGTCACGCTTTTGGAGGTTACATGAGTTACATGTCCTCTTTGATATTGTTTCAGTGACATACAGTGAGGTATTTTGGTCACTGGTATGATTAGTGATGGTTACATTATGTCTATGTGCTGCAACAGCCAATAGAGGAAACGCACTAAACACACAGTAGTGAACAAACTGCCACCAGACACGAGATTTATATATGCAAATGAGGATAGAAATGCTCTTAGATCAACTTAATGGATGTGTTGTCGTTATGTAAGGGTTTATTCTAAGTTTCTTAATTATTCTTTAAGTATTGTTTATTTGTGTTTGTTTGTATTTCTCCTCCTTTGCATTCAGTGTAGTTCCTTCTAAGAGGGATCACGTGTATTTTAGAGACGGAATGCTGTATTTACGCAATATGTATAGTGTGTGTGTGTATAAATATACATACGTGTATGTATGCATGTATGTATATATATGTATATATATGTGTATATATATGTTAATGTATGGATCTAGAGCTTTCAGTATATTTTATGTCATAGCCACCTCTGAAAGCTCTACATCCCTATAGATTTGCATAGGACTCCCATGGGGAAAGCATACCTCTGTAAAGAGCTCTGTTTAATATGTGGGCTAAGACTGATTTGATTGTATTTTCTCCATTTTAATAAGCTCTTTAAATCGGTCCAGAAACAATTTCTTCAGTTTTAAAAAGACCTCTGTTTCACACAAACAAAAAAAACATTTGTTTGTCACTCAGTATGTGTAGACTACACATGGCTGTGAACTGGCAGCTGAATCACGGCACTGATGTGAGAACAGTTAGTTTTGCTTCTTATATTTGCAGCGACAGCTGGGAAAAGTACATGATGCACTAACCACTGACTACCACAAATCTTAGGGTGAGTTTTTTTTTGCCACAAACAAGCGATCAGAAGTAAAAAAACAAATGAGCCTCTGTCATACTCGCTTTGCATGCATATTTGCGTATGTAATTCTTTGTCTACATAGGTCACTATAGGCCTTAACACATGTACCAGTTTGTAAATAATCCACAAGATTTAAGTCAGGAGGGATAAATGAGAAACATGTGTTGGATCTGCTGTAATTTGGGTGCTTAAACTGGTCAAAATAAGAGAAGAGAAATTGCGGATTACGTTATATCTATGCATGTATGTTAAAGGGTTTCATAAATAACTAGCCTTAAAGAACCATGTTAGTACCAAAATTTGTCAATTATACAGGTTTTATAGTTTTTGACAACCATGGCTTGCATGTCTGATTCCATGTGCACCTCAGCATAGCTAAAAATCGTATCATTTCATTTAGCATTGTGTTAAAATCCCATTTGGCCAGCGAGTGAGAATATCAGAGTATTAAAACAAGTTGGTGATACAGTGCAGATCTTAAAGATTAAAATCAAACCTGCAGAGGGAGTATACAGTTCACAGAGTTCACACTGTTGTTGTTGCTTTCAGGAAATGATGCACAATGCAGTCAGATGGCATGCTTGCTTCTGTAATAATGTGGTTCAGCTTTCTCTGTGCCAAGCGATGCAGGTCTCCATTAGCAAGCGTAACTACCTCTAACTGCGCCTACAGCAGAGACAGCTATGATCACAACCAGCCTGTTTGTAAGCATTTACAATGATGCACGTAAGGATAGATTTAATAAAGTCGCTGTTGAAAAACAAAAAAGGGACTGTACTTAAAGAGGAACTCTTATTTTTGCTCTGTGCTTGGGTCAAAATACCATGAAACCATAACACTACTTCATTCTTATTGACCATTTTAAGATTATCAGCATTGGACTTTAATACAAGCATCTCTTATGAGTGCCAGTTCTAATTTAGCAAACAGCCTTGATAATGAATTTAGGTGTACAATTTTCTGTTAGTTCATATCTATATGGATATGTGCAGTATATCTCAGAATCATGTTATCCATTAACCACACCCTATTTCTTAGTATCAGTTTTGGCCGCTAAAAACAAGGTTGACTATTTAGATTCACTTAAAGGTAAAGTTTGTTTGATAATAAAGGTAAAGACTATTGTGTTTTTGTTTGTTATGCATGGGCAGCTGTAAGTAGTTCATAGGATGATTTTACAGAAAATGTAAACTCTGTGGTGTTTGTTTATAAAGCATTCTGACATCCTGACATGGCAACATTGCCACAATGAGTGGCGTGACTTTGGGGTGTAACTATTAAATTGTTCAACCAATGGCTGGTAGGGGAGAATTTGACAGCCATGTATAGAAACTGTCATTAATTAGTGTTACAAAAATTCCAAAGAAATAAAAATGCATTAAGCACTGCTGTGTGTGCTCTCAAAAAGGCAACTAGCATAAGTGACATTTAGTAAGTGTCAGGGACGGTTGTTTGTGAAATAAAATTTTGTGTGGGCTCTAAACTGATAAGAGGGGAAAGAATGAGGCCCTGCATCCTGCCACACCTGTTGTGATTAAAATGAACAAACTGTATCAGCCATCATCGTATTTGCAGGTTTTCAGGTTGGCAAACTCTGCTCTGAGCTGGCCAAACAGGTTTCAGCTTTGCTTGTTACTAGGTAGTGTTGAGTGGGATCAGATATCGAGTGTCACAGGGTTATAGCCGAGAGCTGCTCTGTTTTTAGATGAATCTATGTGCACGGATCTCAATTTGACAGGTTTAGCACAGAGCCATTGGGCAACATTTTAAGTAAATAAAATAGAAACCACAATTACGAGAACATGCAAGACATCTAAGAGGAAATTAAAGAAGTTTATTTTTATGCATGTTCCATACTTTGCATGCCAACACGAAAGAACAAACAAAAAAATGTCCTAATTGAAACCACATTTTTCAGTGTCCGGAGTTTCATTGGCTTACATTGCCTTCATGTTATTAGATGTGTCTATAAAGCCACAGTTTATTGATGACAGAATAGCTCACAGAGGGTTGGTGTGAACTTGTGTGAGTGGCTTGGCACATATTCAACTGTGACTTTGCCAAAAACCACATATTAAAGCGTTTCTGTGGCATGCTGCCGGTTACTCAAAGCACCTGCCAAAAAGACGATGAATTTCAACATTTGGGAACGTGCCATAAGGGAATCCCAGCCAGCTGATGTTCAGGGTGCATTTTTCAGGCAACTCTGGCGTTCCCATTGGGAATTCTACTTCCAGAAACTGGGCATGCTTGGAAGCTGCGGCTTGGAGCCACATGGTTGGCCATTGTCTAATTTGGGTAACAAATGGTTTTGCTGCTACCCAAGCCATAATACGGTTGGCATTTTGCCCTCATAACTACAATCAAACAACATAAGCAAACTTGATTGTTGCATTACAACATCATTCGTGCTCAGTCGTTTGTGTGATGTGCTTTTATAAAACTGTTATCAGCTGGAAAGTCTCGATTCTTCAAGGGTTAGAACACAATAGCCCAACATACTGACCACTCACAACAGCCATATCCTGCCAAAATCAAACAACTTGTTTAGCCAGTTGTTTTTCTTTTGACACGGACAGTATTGGTTTAATACTGGCAGGGAACTGGCCAATAGAAGTCCTACCTTCAAATTCCACAGTTTTTTTTGCGCCTTCTGTTTCAACTGAGCGCTGAAAACTGCTTGGTCTTTGGTAGAAAAAGCTAAAAGGGTCGGTACAGTCTGTGAGAGCTATTGTGGACAGAGGTCATAAAGAGTCAAAGAACAATGAGAGCATTCATATGAAGATTCTGGAACACTGATGACGATTAAACCGAATGCAGCTAGACTGGAGATATTTTAGTTTTTCTTTTTGTTAGGACTGGCAGATAAATGATTTTAACCCTTTAAAATCATGTCTTAATGGTAAATAATTCTTAAGTAAATGAATAGTAAATCAAATCCCAGCCTTTAATCTTTAATCCTTTAGTTTTTCATGAGATTAGATTTAAGCCTATATCAAATGCAAAGGATTTTAAATTTTATAAATTAAAAAATCTTAATGACAAAACAATCTTCAGCAGGTTTATTTATTTTTTGTAGTGCTGTGTACTTTTCTTTCAAGCACACAAAACGACTATAATCGTAATTGGTAATTATTTGAATGCAAACATTCAATTATACTATTAAAATAATTATGTTCCCACTTTGTAGTAGGTGCCCTTAACTGCTATGTTCTTGCATAAAACAAATCAGTACAATGTAACTATTGTGTACATACATTGTTAAATTGTACTTGCATTCAAATATCAGCTTGTAATTACGTTTTTGATTATAACCCACCCCTAGCCTTTCCCAGAACAGCAAATACGAGTGCGATAACTGCAGTGTATTAAATGCTTATGTTGTCATGTAAGTATACAGTGTTTAAATACACCTAATATATAATGGTACTGTGGTTAACTATGAAACATTATTCACAATGCTAAAATGTATTATATGTTTGTTGTATTGCGATAAGTTCCTATATTACCTGTTTTTTGTAAAACTGTTAAACATTTAGATTTATTCATTTGGCAGACGCTTTTATCCAAAGCCACTTACAGTAAATTCAATGTATAATTTTTTTTAAATTTAATTTTCAGTACTTGCATTCCCTGAGATCGAACCCACAGCCTTTGCGCTGCTAACACAATGCTCTACCAGTTGAGCTACAGAAAGGCTAAGACAAAGTTCTCAACAACAACGCATACTAAAGTTATCAGAACAATGAGTAGAAACATGCATTTTAAGTATCACATCAAAGTGCCTTTACCCTGGAGAGCTAGAATGTGGGCAGTATGCAAATTGTTTGTGCATCTGGTATAGTATGCAGTAACGTAGTATACAGCACTGGGTACTATATCTCACAATTCAGTGTGTTCCAATTTCAATGTGATGAATAAACCAGAAGTAATATCAGCACCTTTTTCTTCACTCTTTGATCTGATAAAAGTTTTGAATTACACAGATACCGAATTCAGATTAATAATGCAAAACAACCGTATATATTGCTTAGGTTAACTGGACGGCACTCACTGAATTAAACATCAAGCTGTATGAAGAGGTCATGTGTCAGCAATGTGGTATACTGCCACAGAATATAGTGTAACATTTGACTACAGTGTTTTTAGCACCTACTAAGCTTGTTCTACAAATAAAAAGTATTGGTTATACAAATGTACCAATTTTGATGTAAAATACTCACACACACACACACATCAAACACATACATATATGGTTAATATCCAGCATTCTGCTGAATAAAGAAACGCTGTGCTGTTCAATAGTTCCAGTGTTGCTTTTGCAAGGCAAGGCAGGAACGTCAAGTACACCCTCGTTCTCCACAGCATGAATGAATAGGCGTTTGTAGCATGCCTTCCAGACTTCTGAGGCACGACTTTTGTTGCTGCATGTTACTGTTTTGCCTTAACAATAGGATGCAGGCAAACCACTTTGCCTGTTTCACACTATAGTCTTTGAAGCCATAAATTTAAGGTATGGGTATGTGATGTCACATCCTGTTCTCAGACTGTTCTCAGACTGAGGTTTTTTTTAAAAAAGCAGTATTTTTAGGCACCCTACCACTGTAAATCCATTCCATTGCTAGTTTTTTATGTTTTATATTATTAAAAATGATTCCACAATTTTTTTCAAAAATTTCAGTTTATCCCTTTTTATTTTACAAATTAAACTTGCTTGTATAAAGGAGTTTGTGCTCTTGTCTCATTTTAGTCTGGAATTTATTGCATCAGCTGTAATTGGGCACAAAATCCTCAAGAATTTGGCAGGTCAGGCTCATTTCCATTAAATGATGCGTGTGCTGCTTTCATGTCAATGCTTTGAGGGAAACATCATGTATGTAGAAGCCCATGCTTTTGCCCTTAGACATGCCATCGTCATGGGAACCGCTCTAGATACGGTAGCAAGGTTACATGATTGTCTCTCCTTCCCTGATTATTTCTTTGAATTCACTGAAATGGTGTTTTTAAAGAGTTTTGTTTTGAAAGCAGGGATATCCCGTCATTGTTTTACCAAGTTTGTTTTTCCACCACCAAACAACACCTCCCAATTTCTGCTAAATTTCATTTAACAAAAAGGTAAATGCTCACTTTTGAGAATTATCAACCTGATTATTTCTGGTTATCTATTTTGAAAAAATTATCAACTTATTATCGGTGGATCCTTTATTTGTCCTGAGTAATTCAGTATTGAGTTTGTCACCTTGGAAACTGTCTGCTGAACCTGTGCACATTCAAAGTTCAAATAGGTTAAATATGACATTTGGTTAGAAAGTGCAAAGACTCCTCAGCAACATTATTTCTCTAAATACGACAACATTATTTCTGAACTGATCTGTCATACCCAGTTTAATGTGTTGTTAATAAATGCCAAAATGTCTTTAGCTCCTATTAGAACCATTTACATACTAGTTGTTTTGAATTACTACCCAAGGTGATGGTTTCTATATATCAAATAAAAATCCCATCTAAGGTTTGTAACCCGTGACATCTCAGAGCTGAAATGAAAAATGTCACCAGACTAGAACGTCTCTCTTTCAGAAGATCACATTTGCATTTAATGTATGTTATAACTGCATCAACAGTCACACGCAATGTTTTTTTTTTCCATGTTACAGGCTGTGAGTGAATAAAAGATACTGTTGACCTGTTGTGGTTCATTAGAATGAATGGGAGGTGTAAATGTGTGTATGTTTTGGACCCCTGTGGTGAATCTGGATATTGTCCTGCGTGAGACTCATTATCAGTGTGGAATTAGACCCCTTGCATTCTCTTTATCTTCTCTGTGTTTGCTCAGGCTTCACAATCGCTGGTTTTGCCCTCCATCGCAGTGGATTAACCCATTACAGCCACAGGTCTTAAATGATATAGACAGACATGATGTAATAGGGGTTAACAGGTAATTGGGGTAACTAATCAGCTAGGGCGAAAGATGGTTGAGCGAGGGCTAATATAACGCTGCTATCTGTGTGATAGGCTGATTACAATTTAATTTTGGTATTTGTGCATTGCCATAATGTAAGAAAAAACAACAATTTTACTGCTCTCATGCAAGAACAACGAGCATGTATTATATATTATGTAAAGAATTAGTACACATACAGTACAAAAGTTTCAAAACGCTTAGAAATGTTTCTCTTGCTCTTAATCTTTTAATCTGAAAGTATTTTACTTAAGGTTTGAAATAATTTAATGACATACTGTCTTTAGAAAGTTCTTTTTTTTTTTTAGAAAGAATTAGAAAGAATCTGTTTTTACATTAACATTGATATTTAGCAAGCGCTTTTGTTTAAAGCAAATTAAAGTTGCGTTTATTAAATTGTAAGTTTTGTTGACAATCTAAAATGTTGACAATCACCATGTTATATTTCTGTATACAACTTAGTAAACTAAAGTATACAACTTTAGTTTTGCTTGCTGACAAAAATAGCTTCAGAAAAAACAAAGCAAAAGTTCATACTGAATGTATCAGTGAGAAGTACCAGCGCTGTTATGCAAAATATTAGCCCTTTTAGAACATAGTTTGTCCAAACAAATTAGTGGACTGGAAATAACTATTAGGTAAAAGAAATTATTCCTCGTAAGAGAACAGATCGTAAGCGGCATGGCTTGTTGTTGCACGCAGGGTAATATGACTGCAGGAAATGTGTCGTGACGAGACTAAAACACTCCCAGTACAATCACTGAAGCATCTCTGGCAGTGTAGACACACGGTCATGCTGACTGTACATGAAAGCTTTACAGGTGCAGTCAATGGAATAAGGCGGGGCTTGATTAATGAGATAGTACAATGCAAATGTTTGGCAGAGACGTGTGATTTCCACATAGAGATTGAAACCAGAGTTTTATTGGTCGTGAAGTACGTGCTTTATCTGAGTTTGTGACGGTTCCTAAATTACGTTTTTTTCCATAGTTCATCTTTTATTTTAGCTCAACAGTTTTTTTGGGGGTTTTTTTTGCTGCTCCGGTTGGGCCAGTAGTTCATATCTTCCTGCCAGTTCATCGGCTCTGAGGTTTCAAGTTTTTTTGACATTGTGTCAGTAGAAAGATGTTTTTATTTAACATTTTTATTTTTATGAGACAATTGTTATAAATAATGATTTAAAGTTATCAAGTTATTTAAAACATTTGGCTTCAGGACTGTGATTGTAACATTAGTTGTTGGTGATTGGTGATTAATGACAGTGTGAGTTGTTGTTTTAGTAGCTACTTTGATTTTTCAGTAGCAACGGTAGCTGTTAATGCGTTGTCGATTAATTTAGAAATTTTCTATTGTCAAGCCCGATCTGCTCATTCTCTCTTCCTCTCTCTCTTTCTCTCTCTCTCTTTCAGGTAGACCCTGTGTGGGGATCATCCTCCCCCTCAGCTGTCTGGTTTTGCCAGTGAAGCAGAAGACCAACCCTTCCTGATTTTTGGATAAGCTCTGCCCTCCTGAATTGAGTTAGAAAGCAGTCCAGCCTGTCTTCAGCCGTGGGGGCAAGTGAGAAGGGCAGAATCCTAGTGCGTCCAGTTTCCCAGGCAATGAAGCTGCAGGCGGTGATGGAGAACCTGCACAGACAGCAGAGAGCCAAACTGCTGATGGAGCAAGCGGGGCAGTCGCACAGCCCTGCCCCCTCTGGGGAGGAGCTTAAAATAAACCCCGCCTCAGATGCAGAGCAAGCTCAGATGGCAGCGTTGGCAGCCATGCGTGCAGTAGCGGCCGGACTTCAAAGGAATGAAAGCCACATGTATGATCAAAGCAGTGGGGGAGAGGATGAGGAGGATGAAGATGAGGATGAAGAAGAGCAATACAATAACATGATGGGGTCTGAGGAGGAAGAACAAATGTAAGTGGAACGGTACATGCAAATGTATTAAAAGAATAAACTAACTTTAAGCAAATTATATGGCATAGCAAGCATGTCTTAAAATCAGTCCGAACACCTTAGAAAACAAAGTTTGCTCAGTAACTTCATCTTGTGTTTCTATGCAGAAAGCAGAAATGGGATGAGGATGACTTTGAGGGCGAGATGGAGGAAGACTATGATGATGATGATCTGGGCGATGAAGGGCTGCCATCGGGACGAGAGGCTGTCACCCCAGGCAGAGGCATTTTTCTTCTACCTCAGCGGCATTTGCATCCCCAGCCACAGCTGTTAAAAGCCCGGCCTGGTTTAGAAACTGAAGCACGTGTGTCGATTCATTCTGCTCACTCGTCTCATGGGTCACTCCACGGGCAGGACCACGCAGACTGGACCTATGAGGAGCAGTTCAGACAGGTAGGCATTATGGATAATTCTAACCTGAAATGGCTGGACTTGTCACCTGTCCTGTTTTGCAGTAATTTAAGAATTAAAATACCTGTTCTAATCTGAGAAGTTATTTGTTTTACAGTTTTTTCATTACAGCTTTATTAGTTACACAAAGAGAAGAAAATAACCAAATAAATATGCAATTGTTGAAACATTCATAACCAAAAGTTGTTACACTCAAATGTTGCTTTTCAAATAAATATGTGCAACATTTTGGCTCTAAGGCTTTAAAACCTTAAACTGCTTAGTGGACCATAAAAAAAAACCAATTCAAATAAATATTTGCAAGCAGCAACAGTGTGTAAGACTAAGGTTATGAAAGCAGATCCACAGAAGTAATTTACACACAATATGAAACAGAGTAAATCCGAGCTTCTTGTCTCCCAGCTACAGCCCCATCTCAGTAACACCATGTTCTTACCAGATGCAACATGATAAAGTGTCAAGCCATTTCTCATTTATGTAAGTGTGTTCACGACAGCCTTTAATTGCTGGAGGTCACCACGCTGCAGTACTGTTGGTTTCGATTAGGTTTCTCCTTGGCTGCCGAACAGAGTCACAATGTGTCTTGTGTGTGTGACATTTCTGTGACAGGTGACCCATCTCACATTTGCTGCCAGTTCTACGGTACGCATAGACAAACGGCTGAATAATCTCATTGGCATAAAGAGAGTAATGTGTATTTCTAACAAATATAATGCAAAATATAGTGTTATGGTCAGTAAGAAATATTTTTGGCAAGTACATTTTCTCAATTTACACATGATCTCAATACACATTGTTACGACTTTGTTGGTGTCACTCTTACCATTTGTTATACCTGAACCTGTGTACCTGAACCCTAAAGTCTGTGTAAATTCAGGCTGTGGCTTGTTACTATGATGTTACTTACTTGTGATTTGAAATTAAGTGTGTTCAAGACATAACATGACAGAACACTGCACAATCAGAATCCTATGCTACATATATAATGAGTTGAATATTAAAGGACTGTCCCTTTAAATGAGTCCTTCAGAAAAATAAGCCAATAAGAAGCCTTGCTCCGAAGTAGCTCTGGTGATGACGGCTCCTGTCAGTCATCTGTGTGGTGCTATGGGATTGTATGGTTCTCTTTACTGCAGGGCAGAAAACCAAAGCAAAACAACCAATGGATAACCTGGAAACCTGAAACTATTGTTGGTATTTAATAGTGATAAACTGCTACTGGCAATTAAGATCTTTGACTTTGCCTTTCTTGACAAAAATGGATTACAGATCGATATAGAAGTAGATTAGGTGAATTAGATTTATATTAGCTGCTGTCACAGTATAAACATTTCCCAAGCAACCTTTTGATGTGTTTTATAAATGTATCCTTTTAGCAAATTATGTAATGAAACATACGCAAAGGAGTAGCTTGAGTAATTTTGTTGTCATTTACACACACTTCATGTTGTTCAACTTTATTCTATGCAACTATAATAAATGGAGACTGGAGCTGTCAAAAATGCATAAACCTAATACTATCAGTAATATTATCAGTCAATAATAAATTCATTGTCTTCCTCAAAGCATTGAACAGCCATATTTGTATAGACACATTTGTATAGGAAGTAAATAAATTATTACTGCAGCCTAATGTTAAGCGTCAGCTAACATAGGATAAGCAATATCTTTAAGAATCATTCGATTGGTTTGTGTCTTTACGCATTGCTGTTACACCTATCTTAATAAAACTATTTCTAGCTTAATTATGCAGTAGTTATGCATAACTAAGGGATATGTTGATTTGCAGGATATGTTGAATACAGGTGTGTATATAAATACAACAGAACTGTTGACATAGGCATGTCTGTAATTCTGTATTGAACATGCTGTAGAATGTAGGTCAGGCTGCAGTGTCCAAACAACACATGCAAACATACATCTTTCAATGGCAGGAACAGCTTAAGAAAATAAATGCATGATGTCCTTAAATTATATGCATTTTTTGGTAGAAGTTTATGTATTACCATTAAAGCTGCAAAACCAGTTTTTTATATTAGCATTAAAACTGAAAATTATGTAACCAGCATACATGTTTTACATTCTTTCTTCTGATTGCACTCTCATTGCTATCTGTTGACCATACATCATTTTTAAAGTTTTAACATCATTCCGTTATTATAAATCATTGCATTATGCATATGTTGTGCAGCCCTAATTTAGTTGTACGGGTTTGGAACGACAAAATGGCGAAACAAATTGTGACAAAGTTTCATACCGGGTGTAGTGTTCCTTTAAGAGAATTCAAACATAGATTGCCTGTTTGAATGTATTGTTTATTTCATGACTGATATAGCTGTGGTAACACGTGGTCATGTGATCAGCATATGTTAAACGCATGATGTGGCAAAGCAGCCGTTCACAGGTGTTTGTGACTGTTGGCTCACAGAAATGTTACAGGGGCTCAAGCGCTCAGTTTGAAGCAGTATCTTTATATCAAGCCTTTGCCAGAAAACGTGATTGAGGCGAGCAGTTACATAATCAAGACTTGCAGCACTCTGTACGTTGAGATGATGTTACACAATCATCGGGAGGCACTTGAATGGTTGTATAATGTATACTTTACACCCCCCCAACCCCGCCTCCGATAATAAGAACATCAAAACACCCACTCGTAGCAACCTACAGTTGTTTTTTAGGCCACATACAAAGGTTGTTTTTTAATTGACTGTTGCCACATCGCACAAGGTTGTTCGGTGGTTTAGTGAAAGAGAGAAGCACCGTGTGTAAGGAAAGGGTTAAGCCATACTGGTTTATTTCGGGCAGGTGGGTGGGGGCCGCATGGAATGTGCCTGCGGGAAGTGATAATCTGGACCCTGGCATAAAAAAACATGCTTTATAGAGCACCACCGCTGGAGAGGTTCGAAAGCCTGGCCTGCTTTCATAAATGAAACCCGTTTCACAGGTGGTAATTCATATGAAACGTAAAGCAAACCTGTAACTGTAAACCTGTCAAATCCTCTTGTTTTTTTATTTTCAAAACAACTTTTTTGATTGTGTGATGTAATATGCAGATTTTATTCATAATTATTCATGTATAGAGGCACATTGCCAATTGTTTGAAACTGCTATCTGTCCCTGCCATAAAGTTGAATTGAATAAAGAAACTGATTCATTGGCTGGTATCAAAAAATGACGTTGTAATCATTTGCGCAATAAGGGATTATTTCCGTTGTCATGTTGCCAAGTCAAGTTTGCCAGCCAAGTTTTTGGTTTCATTAGGCATGTTTTGATTTGCACTTTTATTGTTATATAAGAATTAAGGCTTTTATAATTTCTAGTTAATAAATAAGGGTATTGAAATACTTTTTATCAAGGCATCTGCTTAAGTTTTTTGTGTTTAGTTTGAAACAATTTGTATTTGATTTACTCTATTATTACTCTGTATTTTGTAATATAACTTGTTTCTTCTTCTCTGGTGGCTTGGTGCTGAAGTACCAGTCTTTTTTACATCCCTTTTTTTATATTTTACATTTTTTACAGATGTATATACGTGTGCTTATGTACCCACATTCTGAGTAGTGTAGTTTAACTTCCTTTTTTTAACTGCCATGCTTTTAGGACATTGTTTATAGTTTTGCAACCAGTAGTTTTAAACCTTATTTGCAGTACCCTGTATATGCTAAAATAACACTATGGAGCGGGCAGAAATTCAACTGCTTCATAAACACTGATAAGTAACGTTCAAAGCTTCTGTAGACTATAGATAAATGCATGTCATTTACAGCTCCTGTATAAACACACCTAGTTGCTTGCTTGGCAACTGTAAACACAGTTAAATACACTCTTCAGCTAGGCCCTGTTTACACCTAGCATTAGCATGTGCCTCGAATGCTTCTACTGTATCCACTTGTGGTTGGATTGTCAGGGGAGCGTCTCTGATTTCAACACGGTTGCTTAATTGTACATATGCAGTTTCTTGGCCCTTATCAACGATTAGTGAGAGGGCTTATTTTAAATGTGCTTGAATGTGACAGTTGAGTGCGATTCTGATACTTCAGTGTGTGTGCATTAGAGGAACTTAAGCTTGCACGTGCCGCACATGATCTGTCTGGCTGTGTGCTGATCATGCATACTAAAGATGTGTATGTGTGCACTTTTACACATTATTAGACTGGACTTTTTTGTAAGTGGTCATTACTGATGTCCTGGATGCATTAGTGGCCACCTGCATGTTTGAATACTTCTAAATACGGTTCAGCTGATTGGGTTACAAAGCGGTTTGGGGCCTATTTACACCTGTATTAAACGTTATTCACTTTTAATCAAACACCTGAGGTAAAGAATGCCAGGTGTAAACATGCATTTGGACTAAGAACTGGATTACTTGGGAATTTATTTAACATTGTTATCTTTTATCAGTTCTGTTCCTGTCATTTTATAATTTATAACATTACTGCATCTGGTTAATTTTGTTGCTGTATTACTAATAGTTTAAGGTACTACCAATTTTGTCACGCATCTCCATGGTAACTGGATTTGAGGGTTTATTTTCAGTTCTTGTATTCATAACATATAACTTTCATAATCACGTGAAATCATATATAAAGGCAAAGAATTGTTTCTTCTTTTGCTCTGTAAATGGTAACACGCTCCTTCCTCTGCTATAAACTTCCTGAAGTAAAGGAGAAGCAGAAATGTCCTTTGATGTGTCTGCTGTAAACCTGAGCAATGGGCAAATGGAGCCCAGATGGACAGTAAAGAAAAGGGCTCTTTAAAAATTCATCACACCCTCTGCAGTCAGTTGACATTTAGTGGTTTTAACATTAAACATTGATTTGCACACAACAGATTGGGGGAGAGCCATAAATGCCACAGTACCGAAGTGAAACTTGGCCACAAATTTTCTGTTGTTCATAAATGTATTAGTAGCTGCTTTGTTTTCTTGCCATATTGTGCAGAGGGTATTTGGCT
>JBAJNP010001457.1:0-54128 GCA_036877545.1 Yasuhikotakia modesta
GTATGTAATATATATTGTATACCAAGTGTATTGGTTTGTGGGACACATATAAATGTTAACTGTGAACTTCAACTTTTCGATTCTGCAGCATCTTTAAGCAGTTTACTGGCCACACCACTACCCTCACCTGGCTCCTCCTTCAGCAGTGCCAGCAGTTACCAACGGCGATGGCTACGTAGCCAAGCCACCAGTCTCCAGCATGGCCCAATGCCTCGCTGGTGAGTGCGTGTTCATGAGTTGGAATTTAGAAGATACAGACAGCAAAAATGTTTGATGCATTTGTTTGTGCGTATACACCAGGAGCACTGATGAAATGTTTAACCTGTCTGACGAGAGCTGCAGTTCCAACCCTGCCATGATCCGGAGGAAGAAAATTGCCATTAGCATAATCATCAGCTTGCCGGAGAGAGAAGAAGAAAACCACAATTTTCAGGAGTTCTTCTTTTCCCACTTTCCTTTGTTTGAGTCTCACATGAACAAGCTCAAGACTGCCATTGAAAGGGTAATTGTGGAACTGCAGGGCAGTCATTTGTTAACATACTTAACTGGGGTCATAATGGTAGAGTAAGAGATGTCCAGAAATCTGGTGAGATTTTTTCCAGTGTGGCAGTTATTGTCAGTAGAGAATGACAGCACATCATTTTCATTATATAATTTAATTTATTATGTATTTTTTAAATGTCACATAATTAAAACAATTATTCATATGAACAGATGTGAAATTGATATGTTGAATTCAGCTTCACATATGAAATAAAACCAGACAATTTTCCTAAGTCTGTGGTTCTCAACTGGTGAAACGCACAGAAAAAGTATATAGTTTAGTTAATTACGTTCTGTAATGCCCAATTAATTCAGGCAATCCCCCAAACAATTAATTTGCCAGGTATTTGTTAGTGAAAAAACATGTGCTAGTGCACATAACATGTTTGGGTCACTAAATGTATGTGTGATACATGCAATTTTTTGTAAACATTTCTTTAAATGTTAAAGTGTGTTTGTTTTCTAGGCAATGATTGTGTGCAGAAGAATAGCAGAGTCCAGCCATCGTGTGCAGGTGTATTTGTGTCGCGTGATGGAGGCACTGGGTGAATTCAGGTGAATTCATTTAATATATGATGTTTTTATCTTTTCATGATTTCATTCTGATGTCTGATGTGATTCTCTGTTGGTTTATAGGATGACGGTGTGGAACTTGTACATGGCTCCACGCATCAGCGAGCCGGTCTGGCTATCCATGATATCACAGAGTTCTGAGCGAAACCTTTTGTGTCAGCGCTTCCTAAAGGAGATGAGTTTGCTAATGGAACATGGTGCTAAGAACCAGTCAGTGATTCCTAAATCTCTCATCTAAATGTGCCACATATCCTGTGCCCGCATCTCTGTGGTGATCAGTTGTGGAGAAAATCATACTTAAACAAACATGATAATTTTCAGTTTCTGCTAGCTGTCATGTTGAATTAAGAGTGACAGGAGAACATAAATATATATTCAAACCACAATTGTGTATTGTGGACAAGATTTAGTTTCTGGGCAAAATTTAGTTACTTGCATGTCTCTTGTGTTAGCTCTTTGTTTTATAAAACATGATTGTGTCCTGAATTTTGACTGATGTTGTACTTGTGATAATGCTTCCATTTTAGTAATTGGCCATCTATTCTATAGGTTCCTCTCTGCTCTCCTTACTGCAGTCCTTACGCATCACTTAGCCTGGGTTCCCACTGTGATGCCCAGCAACCTCCCACCAGTCAAACCTGCCTGTCAGAAACCTGCCTCCCAGACAGTGGATTTGCTGGCAAAGTCTCACCCATACAACCCATTATGGGCTCAATTATGTAAGAAAACATACACACACACACACACACACACACACACACACACACACACACACACATCTTATTGAAATTGCTGGTACATTAAGTTTTGTGGTTGTGTGTTTATTAGGTGACCTGTATGGTGCTTTGGGTTCTCCAGTGAGAGTGTGTCGAACGGTGGTTGTGGGACGCAGGAGAGAGCTGGTCCAGCGAGTCTTGTATGTTCTTTCCTACTTCATTCGCTGCTCGGACCTGCAGGAACATATGCAACCCCAAGGACAGATGGACAATCCAGCCAGTCCCTGCTTTCCTCAAACCAACAACCCCACTCCTGTAACTGAAAGGACAGATGAGGAAACGTGTTCCTCTAAACTAAATCCATCAAAGCCCATTCTGTGCACTTCCAGAACCAATGAACCAGGCTCTGATTTGGCAAATTTATTCCCAGGCATCCATTTAGAACATAATGATGACAAAACGTTTTTCACAGATACAAAATCAACAAACCTATCCTCCTGTTTGGAATCCAACACTGTAAGGTCTGAATGTACAGAGATTGGGCAGGAATGTTTTGGAGAAGACGGTGATTCTGTTGAGGGCGGTTTAGAGCACTTTTTGGCCAATCAGAGTCCTCTTTTGCACAGGGTGCAGTTCCACATTGGCAGTCCCAGAGAGGCAGAGAATGATGGACAACCTGGAGATCTAACTGGGACAGGATGTGGGCGGGGATTAGACAGGAAGTTGCATCAAAGACTTTTGACTGATATACGGAGGAATGAAAGTTCGGACAGTGCTTTAGGTGACAGTGATGAGGAGGAAATGTTGCCACAACAACTGCACATGATTAAAGAGCAAAAGGAATATGAGTTACCGCTGCCAAGGTAAAGACAATAAACTTTAAGTTAAAGGAGCCATTATAAAAGCATTAAAAGCAGGTTTATTTTTAATAAAATCTCTGATCATTATAGTCTGACCTTAAGTTTTAACTGCATCTTTCCAATTGTTTTGTGAGCCTGTCACAATTAGCAAATTTGCAAAGAGAGGAAAAAAATATATAAATGACACAGTATTGTTCAGTAATCCCAGAATATAGGGAATGGTAATAAAAACAAATAACTAATTTGGGAAAATTAGGGAGAAATACACAATATGTGTAATATGACTCCATTAAAAAAATGTTTGTTTTACACGCATAAGCAATACTCCTATAAATGCATGTTTCCTGTAATAAACATACATTTTTATCCCTCTATAGTTGTCAGCTAGAGAGTCAAGCCAGTGTTAATCATTTTGGGCGGTCTTTGCTGGGTGGCTACTGTCCTCAGTACATGCCTGACTTTGTCCTGCATGGCATCAGCTCTGATCTCAGACTCAAGCAGTGTCTCATGGCAGATTTGGAGCATACTGTCCTCGTAAGTTCAACAACAAATCAATTATTACTACTTACTGTAAATGACTGGAGTATATTGAGTGTCGCAATCAATCATATTCTGTCCAAAAACTACCCAGTTGTACAGAAAAATCATCACAGTTTGTTTGTTTGATAACACTTGTACATACATTTTTTCTCGTTTACATGTTACTAACAGTCTCAAATATTTATTATGATGTATCATGACTGTACAGTGTATTCGGCCTATACATTATTTATCAGTACTAGTGTTCCCTGGGAATCGAATGTGTGTTATGATCTCTGTTTGTCTAGCATCCTGCGCTTGATGAACCAGTGGCTGAGGCTTTGTGCATCGTGGCAGATACGGACCGGCTGAGCGTGCAGGTGGCGACAAGTCAAAGACGTGTGTGTGAGGGTGGACGGTTAGGCAGAGATGTGATGGTGTCTAACCTCATACACACACTCATCACATCAGTTCTCCAGCTGTATGCCCTCAACATTGCTGCCGACTTTGTGAGTCACTATATAATTTACTCTCTATAGTGTTCAGTAGTGTGTATCTACATTTTAATTTTGTGGTGTGTGCAAACATTATCTCAGTGTGTGATGCATCTGGAGGACCGATTACAAGAGGTGTATTTTAAGAGTCGATCCTTAGCAGAATATCTGAGAGGGCAAACCAGGGTCCATGTTAAAGAACTGGGGCTGGCACTGGGGTAAGATCACATCATAATACACACTGACCCATTATTGTCCGGATCTTACTGTTAAGTCATGCATTGTGTTATTTTCAATAGTCAGTTTCACACATGGAACCTGTTAAATTGTTGTTGTAAATATGTTGTTGTAAAATTTGTGAATTACCTTTGCAGTAAACATAGAACTCACATCAGCAACAACAACATATATATATATATATATATATGTAATTTATTATATAATATATTATGTAATTTATTATATAATATATTATGTAATTTATTATATAATATATTATAAACATATAATGTGTTTCAATGTATGTTTTCTGTTGTTGTCAGGATTGAGTCCAGTGACATTCCATTGCTTGCAGCAGTGGCCAGCACACACTCACCATATGTGGCCCAGATCCTTCTTTGAATGGACCAAGCAAGATTTATGTCGTTTAAAGGACCAATCAGAATGTGTTCCTGTTCTGCATGGACCAGCAAGGATCTGATCATTATCAGATTAACACACCAATCATGATGCACTGTGCTCGACAACCAATCAGAGCTCACACCCAGCCTTTAATATACCAATCAGAATGCCTCTTGTTTGTCAAGCTGACAGTATTTTGTGTATGTATGCAGGTGTGCACGTCTAAGTAACAGATATGTAAATATGGCTGCCACCTGTAGACCGAATCATATACCATATTGGGACTCTTGTTAATGCTAATGTTTTTGCAACGGTTTTACATGTATTTAAGTCTTACAAGAAAGGAATAGGTGAAGACTAAGGTTCTGTTAGCAACAATTTGATGCTTACATAGAAGGATCTCGGAGTATTAGGTAAATGCACAATAGTGTAATTCATTAAAGATAAAAGCATGACTACGAAATATTGTTGAAATTTGAAATATTGAAATTTGTTTACCCAAAGGTAAAAATTAATTTACCATTATGGCTTTTAAACCAGTATCTAACCTTTTAAACTTGTTTTCTCTCTGGAGAAAGTTTAAAAGCAGTCAAATGGGTTTAAAACAATGAGGGTGAGCAATTAATGGAAATTAATCATTTTTGTTTTTAAAAAGCCTCCATTTGGCCCGGAATGAATGATACAACTATATGTAAATCACAATAGTGTTTACTTCATACTGAAGTTTGATTAATATGTTATAATTATTTCTCATCAAAATCCAAACTTGCATTTAATTTGACCTTAAATTAGTGTTTGTCATTCTCCACCAGTCTCTCGTTTTGGTTTACAAGGATCATAGTTCATGCCATTATCATTTTTGAACTAATTCTCTGTTTGAAGATTTTTGTGTGTTCTTCAATCTCAGAAATATAGCAGAATGTTTACATAATGGAAGTAAAGGTGTAATATTAAACTGTTACTGGTAATTTCTGTTAATGGACAGTCCACAGATTGTGGATTACAGTGTTAATCTGGTGCTACTTTATTGTTCATTGTGTCAAAGGCTTACTAAAGTACATACTTTACACTCTGTCCTTGCAAATGCTTTGTATTTTTTCAGGGCCACTAAAGGGTGTACACTTCACAGCAATATGACCCCTAGTGTGTGACATGGTTAAATATTCTTGTTGTGTGTTGCTTCCATTTAAAAGACCTAGAGAAAGATGATTATTTTTTTGTATTTTATACAGAATGCTCTACCTCAAAAAAAAGAAAAATTAAGTCAATGTGCTGATCTCATGGGTATAAAAACACTCGGAACTCAGCTCAGTTTGTATTACAATAAACATCTTTTACACATGCATAAATGTCACTAGTGAATTCTGTGCCTATTGGGGGTAATTTATGTACAGAATGGGGGCCGGACTTCTAACACTAAATTTCTAATACTTTCAGTAGTCTCTCCTGAGGCTGTATACAAATGTAATATATTTTAGTCTGTTCAGTGCATGGTGTTAACACTTGCACAAGTTGAATGCAGTTGGGTGTTTTATCTGTGACAATCAGAAGTTTCTAAGAGCTGAACTAGTGATAAATAAAATTGCAAAGAAATTGACATCTCTGCATTTTGTGGTTATATATTTTCTAGAAGTTTTATGTGATTAGTTAGAGGCAATCTATCCAAAATGTACTTCCCAAGAACAAAGATTGTTTGTAAATACCTCAAAAAATCCACATTTTAAAAGATTAGAAGAGGGCTCTATATGAGTGGATGGACATATCAAGACGATTTCTGTATCTTGAAACAAAAATGCATTTTATTCTCTGAAAATGTTGCATTTAAGTAAGGTTTGTGTCTTGTCAAGTTGTTTAATGTGCAAAAGTAATTTCAACGTATACCTTTAAATATAAACCATATGCATGTCATTATTCACATTACATAATGTATCATTATATATGATATATCCATTTAATTCATAACATCCATATATAATACACTATAAAGGTGAATATGATTCAGGAGCAGATCGCACTGCATTTACTCTCCGGTACTGTAGGTGGCGGTATGTACTTATAAGTCTATTTCCTCCCAACAATTGTGTAGATGCTTCTCGGCGGCTGATGTTATAGTAGCTAACGATGGTCTTCATTGCATCTCAAACTATGTATCGCAATGAATCGTAAAATTTACCAAATGTTACATATATTAATGTGTAGTATCGGAGGACAACCACGACCTGTCTGAAGACGCATGATATAGATGAGAAAGGTAAGTGTGTTTAAGCTGTAAATATCTGAGCTAGCGGGTAAGACTGTAGCATTAACATTTAAAACAACCATTTTCTCTATATATCGCTCATTTAAACTGTAAGCGGCTGTCAGTTGACTCGCATTTAAGGGTCAGTTTGGTTAAGTAATATGTATTTTTTCTGTGTGTTTATCTGTTAAGAAGCACATCTTAACAAAATCACATTGATTATAACAACATGGTGCCACAGCAGTTATTGAAGCAGTTTCATACAGTGTTTAAAAATGAAGAAATATGAAAGGGCCTATTTATTATACAATGATAACTATTAGTATTTTAGCTGGTAGTATATTACATTTACTATTTTATTTTAGCTTTGTTATATAACAGCTACCTGAAGTTTCATTCTGCAATATCGGTATTGTCAAATATTAGGCTTATTTAAAAGATTTTTTTATTTTTGGATCAGGAAAGAAAACCTAAGTTTGGAAAGTAAATTCCAGTTGCACTTATAATGAGAACATGCCTCTAATCTCTGTTCTTTTTTGTTTTTAGATCATGGATTTCCCAGGACACTTTGAGCAGATCTTTCAACAGCTGAACTATCAGAGGCTGCATGGACAGCTGTGTGACTGCGTGATCATGGTGGGCAGTCGTCATTTTAAGGCCCACCGCGCCGTCCTCTCTGCCTGCAGCACCCATTTCCGAGCCCTGTTCACCGCTGCCGAGGGAGACGCCAGCACCAGGATGATCCACCTGGATGCAGAGGTGGTGACGGCGGAAGCTTTCACCGCCCTCATGGACATGATGTACACCTCCACACTAATGCTAGGGGAGAGTAACGTGATGGATGTTCTTTTGGCTGCTTCTCACCTGCATCTCAACGCTGTGGTAAAAGCCTGCAAGCACTACCTGACCACTCGCACTCTGCCCATGTCTCCTCCGGCAGAGCGAGGCAGCCAGCATCACTCCGAACAGCAACACGCAGCCGTTGCGGCTAACTCGCATCTCCAGCGCTCGTTCCTGCTGCAGCAGCTTGGCTTGAACCTGGTCAGTTCTGCCCTGAATGGATCTGAGGATGGGGGAACAGGGTCAGGGAGGAGAACGGGTTCAGCGTGCGGATTGGCGGATCAGCGCAGCGCTCATTCGACACGCCGTTTCCTGAAACGGAAACCGCCCATGAATCTGATGGCTTCTGCTAGGCCTCGGCTTTCCTCGCAGGGAGAGGGGATGGTTGGGGAAGGTGAGGTCAGAGAGGGTGGAGAGGAGCTTCTGTCTCCAGACTCCCACAGTAAAATGGTGGATGAGATTGGTGCCGGAGTCGCTCCAGGGGATGATGGAAGTTTACTAGAGCAGGATGACTATCGAAGGGGACTGGCTCACGAAGACATGCAGCTTCCCAGCCAATCGGATGGCGGCAGGGGAGCAGGAGCGGAAAGAACTTTGATGTTGCCGCATAAAGAGGAATACCCGGATGCAGGGATTAAGATTAAAAACGGAGATGAGGAGGAGGAGGAACAGCAGCAACATGTGCAAGTGGTGGTGAAGAGTGAACCTCTGAGTTCACCTGAGGTCCCTGATGAGACGAGTGATGTTACTTCCCAAGCAGAAGGAAGTGACCAGGTAATTGTTATTCATATGTTGCAGCTAGTGGGTCTGTAGCAAATATTTTTTATGGTATTCAATATTGTTACTGGAACATTCTCATGTTTCTTTTAGTGTTAAATTACTCCATTGAATCCCATATTTTGTCTAAAAAATGAATTTATTTCGTTGGGCATTGCTGCACATTTTACATTTGATTAAAACACAGTATATGTCTTTTCTAAAATTTCCTTTCCTTAAAAGTCTTCTGACTGATTCTGGAACATTTTTATATCAAGTGACCAGTTATGCAATACATAGAATTAAAAATTTTTTTTTGTGTATACACATATTAGCATAAAGCTTACTTGTTCCTAAATGAGTCTGACAACTTGTTTTCATTATGTAGCAAGCATGTAAGCTAACATTATTGTGCTGGTGTAGTCATACTTTTACATTTTACCTAAATTTTAAACCACACACTTGGTGTGGATTTTCATTTGTATTTGTAAATAAGTGGTTAATAAACAGGATGTTCATTGTGGTTGAGAATTGTGTGGTTATTCTTGCATGATAAATATTTGGTGTGATGTTTCCTCAGGTGGAGGCGGTTGGAGAAAAGCTGGAGCTGAGTCCAGAGGGCAGCGAACGCAGCTTCACTGATCCCCAGCCCAGTTCTGATCTTCTGATCAAAGGAAACAAGGGATTAGGAGAAAACGGAGAGAAAGATGGAAGACAAGAGGAGCTCTCCTGCAGTGAAGCTTTGGATTCCTCAGGATTACACATTTCCAGTTTCCTAAGCTTGAAGAACTTTGGCAGAGGAACATCTACTACCCTTGGTAGTGCTGACAATGTTCCCAACACTACAACTGGAGAGTTCCAAACGGACCACGATTCTTCTCGCTTTTTCCTTTCAGGTGATTCCATTAATGCTGCGTCGTCCTCCTCACTGCACCTCCTGCCAGGGGAGGCGCAGGTCTGCGCGGACCTGCAGCCGGAGTCTCTCCTTCTTCGTCCAGCGCACGACGGAATAGCATCTTCCTCTTCATTAGCAGCATCCCGTGCTGGAATGGTTGACCAGCTTGCTTTGGAGTTCCAGCGGAACATTTTGGGGTTGCAAACATTCACTCGTTCATCCAGAGGTGGCGCTGGAGGGTGCAACACGTATCGACGTATCGCTCCCAAAGTTCCAGCCGGAGGCGCCTCGATGCACATGGACGTTGCTCAGCAACAAGACGCCGCCTCCTCTTCCTCCTCGATGCTTCTGAACGGAGGAGCCTTTGATTCTTCTATTTCTCTAGGTCAAAACGCTGGGAGCTCCAATATGAACCCTTTACCCCAGTTGACTAGGGCTTCTGCAGATGTTCTATCAAAATGTAAGAAGGCCCTTTCAGAGCACAACGTTCTTGTGGTGGAAGGAGCTAGGAAGTATGCCTGTAAGATCTGCTGTAAGACGTTTCTCACTTTGACAGACTGTAAGAAACACATCCGAGTTCATACAGGGGAGCGACCGTATGCCTGTCTGAAATGTGGCAAGCGCTTTAGTCAGTCCAGTCACTTGTATAAACACTCAAAAACTACCTGCTTAAGATGGCAGAACAGTGATATGTCCAACACTCTGCTCTAATTCCCAACTAAACCAAGACACCATCCAAAGATGGCCGACAACCACTTTATTCATTCACTGCTTTCTGTATTGTATGTATACACCAGTCTCGCTTTCACCCACCTGTTTGTAATGTGTATTTAACAAAATAATAGCTGTTTAAACTGGTTTAGTTGAACACTGCAGTGGGTCTTCAGAGCTCACTCAAGTATTAACATGCTGTTGATGGTAAAAATGAAGGTGTGTTTTTGCTTTGCAATGTCTATAAATTAATGATGACAGAAATACCTGCTTACAGAACTTAAGTAGCTCAATGTCACAGCATGTCACAGAAATTGGAGGCTTTGTGCACCAATGCTCTGTGTTTTTTAGCCTCTGTACTATATAGGTTAAAGTCAAAAGGCAGTATATAGGCAAGTACATAGCACACAAATAACAGCTTAAATGGTCCATTTCCAGTGACCATTTGTTTATTTATTTACGCATTTTAGTATTAAATGACTGTTCTATCATATTTAATAATTATCAACAACATTACAGTGCATTATTGCTGTTTTTTATTACTTCCAGTTTCATCATATCTAGGAATTTAAACTCACACCACAGTAGTCATTAATTTGCAGTGTATTTTGTACTGTAAGCAAATATAACCTGTTGTTTTTTATGAATCCACAATGCACAAAAACAAAATGATAAATGACCAAATTTTAATGTCACATTATCTTGATTTAAGATTATCTTTAGAAAGACCACATTCATATGTTAATGTGTCTCATAATCCAGTGGACAAAAAGAATGAGAAATAATGTAAACATTGTGATGGGAACTATTGGGCAATTATGTACGTACTGTAAGGCTTAAAACTGCAAGGCTTCAATGTTCTGTGGATTAGTAGTGATTATTAAAATAGATTAAAAAGAAAAAAACAACACCTGTAAATGATCTAACAGGTGATGTTCAGTCATTGCATTAGTAATTGTTAATGGAAATTCTTGTGTCCTGTTGTTTTGTGAAAATTGTTGTCCTGTGTGATGTGTTTGATGCTGCAGTGAGTTCTTAAATATTGATTTAAATACTGTTAAATGTAGACGCTGCTTTTACTAACACATTCCAAACTGTAAATAAGCTACAGTTTAGCATTTAATCTTTATTTGGACTATTAATACCTTGACTTATATTCCACAATGCAAATATCTATGACCCCTTTTTAAATTGTTAAACTGTGCAAGTCCAAAGGTTTTTAAATGTATCATTTAAATATACTGTACTTACTGTAACGCTTTATCAAAAACACCTGGCAAATCAGAAAGGCACTTCTATAAAGTATTCTAGTGTGTTTTATGACATCAATGTTTCTAAATCAGTTCTGTTATAACATTTTTAGGAGATCTTACAAAATATACTGTAAATATTATAAAATTAACATTTGATCAATTTACACATTGTCACAGTTGAAGTACGTATATGTTAACTGTGTAAATAAAGCCCTGTGTAATATTCCTTCAAATGAGGTGGACAAAAATACAATCACAGTAAAATGACACAAATGCCACGTTTTTATTTTTACTATAAGACTCGTATCTAATGCTGAAAGTGAAGGAATCAGTTGAGTGTGTAATTGCTATTGTGTTTTTTGAATAAAATGTGAATAAAACAATGTACTAATGTTAGTTTATTATGTTGTCAATTATGTGTTTGTCTGATTAGGAAAAACACTTTAATATTAATAACTAATGACTGCAAGATGGGCCTGTGAGACCTGCATGGACATTGCTGGACTTTGTTGAGTTTGCTTTCTGTAGATCATTGATCTTGAACTGTGGACCTTGTCTGTGTGCTCACAAACATATGAGTTCAGCATTGTTATTCTTTTAAAGTAATAGTCCCCCCAAAATTTTGTATACTTAGCAACTGCATTTCTCCTAAATTCTCACACAAGTTGTTTTAAAGAAACAAGAAACAACTCGAAAACAACTTAAGGGGTGAAAGAATTTTAATAGAGAAAATTCTAGAATTTTGAGTGAATTGTCCCTTTAATTGTATTTAGTTGGTTCTAGAGCTTAAGTTCCTTAGGCATCGGTTCCCCCCTGAGACCAGCTAGCAGGTTGTTGGCAGCGAGCGCAGACATGGCATTGCGAGTGGTGTAGGAAGCGCTGGCAATGTGGGGCAGAATCACTGTGCACGCAAACATAAACGGACATTAGGAGCAGTTGGGCAAATAGAAACATATGTAATAAACCTTTACAGAAGAGCGCAGGCATACCACAGTTTTTGAGTGTGAAAAGATGATGGCTGGTGGGTAGCGGTTCAGGGGTGGTTACATCCAATCCGGCTCCAGCGATCATACCAGTGGACAAAGCTTCATACAGATCCTCCTGGTTAACCACACCCCCTCTTAACAAAAACACAAGCAGAGATGTTACTGGGGTGGCTATAAATTAATTATGTAGGACTGTGTCAGCCTGGAATTAAAGGTTGCATAGGTTGTTTGTGTATATAATACATAAAGTACCGCAGTGAAAGTGGTACTTTAAGTAGACTTTATTTAGTAAATAAAGAGAAAAAACATTTATTATAACGCATACAGTATTATAATGCACACAGCATTGTCTGTGCCTTTCATTAATTATATTATTCAGGTCTACTGTTTTAACAGCCAATCAACTCGCTGGTCACTGTTGTAGACAAACCGTTACCTGCTTGTGTTGATGAATATGGAGTTTTTCTTCATTTTAGTGAAGAGATTCTTATTGCAGATTTCTTTGGTTTCTGGAGTCAAAGCACAGCACACTGCCAGGAAATCCGACTGCTTGGCCAACTCATCTAAAGAGACTGTATACCCACAAAGTACATGTTTGAATCTCTTATGAAGGTTTGTCAGGTTATCACTGTGAAATTAATCCACAGAAGATCTCACCATATTCTGCTTGTATCATATCTGCAAGTTCAGGTCTCGGTGCAACATCTGTGTAGATGAACTTCTTTACCTTAAACGGCTTCAGACGCTCTGCAATGGCCACACCTACCCACCAAACACACTCATAATAAAGTAATTGATTTCATTTTTGGGTGCACTATTCCTTTAATAAAACAGTCATGAGGTCACCCAATTCCTTACCAATCCTCCCAAGTCCCAAGATGCCAACTGTGCTGTTTGCTAGTTCATAGCCACACAGCCATAGAGTTCTCCATGTTCCCCAGCCACCCCTAAACACACACAGTATAATTCAGCTCTGCGATAGAATCTAACATGCTTGCGTGTGTGAGTTTCAGTACGTTTTAGCCTCATGTGTGGCTTCAACGAGTCTTCGTGATGTAGTGAGCAACAGTGCGACAGTCAGTTCAGCCACGGCATCTGTCAGAACATCAGGAGTATATCCTACACGGATATTCCTGAGAAACACACCAACTCACATTACTACATCTTTTTTACTTCATTCAAAAATTTATGTACACATTTTACTCACACAACTGACCTTTTCTTAAGCTCCTCCAGAGAAAGATGATCAAAGCCCACTGACATAGTACTGACTACTCTCAGATTTGAACCTGCAATATTCACACACAAACATGTGTAATCATGTCAGTATATCAATGCTTATTTTGTCTCATGACGTGTATTATGTGGATTGTAATCTGACCTGCGGCGTTCAATAGTTCCGCATCGATCTTCTCTGTGAGAACACACAGTATTCCATCGCAACCTTTGACCTTTTTCAGCAGCTCCTTTCGGGGCACGGGGTCATCCGAGTCCCACATCTCAAACTGCACCCTGGAATTTTGTGAGCAGGGTTGAGTTTATACATAAACATACATACCTAACAAAGTTTAAAAGACTGCCAACATATTCAAAACCATGCAACATGTTTTTATATGCAGTCTAATAGGCAACTAATAAGCAAATCTATTTTAATAATTTACACACAACTCAAAATGTTGAAATGGGTGGTATACTGTATTAGAGTAGGTTACCTAACTAAGATTAGCTGTTACCTAATGCTCAAACTGAGAATACTCACAGTTTGTTATTAACTTTCACTTTTTAGGTGACTTATCTGTAGCTAAGAGTTTCCAGTTGTCACATGCTAAACAAATATTTGCTTTACAAAATATGTACCTTTTATGGACCTTTCTGGGTAACTATTGTTGTGTTTAAGTTGCAAATATTATTAAATAGTACTAACAGTGTGTTTTTGTTGCTTTATAAATAATTACATATTTATTTATAGGTTTAAAACTCACTTAAATAATTGCAGTGAGCACTTTAAAGTGTGTGACTTTATGCATTTGCATTTATGCATTTTACAAGTTGACAAGTGTGTGTGTGTTTAAACTCACTGTCCGGATTTACGGAGAATGTCCAGTCCATCCGGCGGCACTTGGCGGGTCACATATACTCTCGGTAACGTGGACATCGCGCGCTGAAATCCGGCAACGGTACCTGGTGCGACTTCAATGCCGATCCTCTGCAGCCTCCGGAGCGCTATTCTACTGCTCCACATCACGACCAGGATAAATAACAGAAGAGATGCTTGGCAGATCTCTTGAACGTGGGTGCTGTGTGGTGGGAGTGAGGAGATAACGTGAGGTTGGGGAGGAAACTGGAGGTGTGTCTCTCCAGACAACATGCGCAAAGCAAATATGTAACATGACATGCTTTTGGTTGTTTGTTTGTTTTTTACCCTCCAAAGTTCTTTAACAGGCCAACAGTGTCTCAATGATATTGATTGTGTTTCAGTCAATCATTACACAGGTTCAAAGCATGTAATTGCATAACAAATGCAACAATAACCAAAGATGCAAAGAGATTATAGTTTAACAACTAAACTAAATGCAGTTCAAAAGGAGGATATAGAAAAGATATAGAATATAGAAAATATAGGCTACGGGAAATATAATGCAATTTATATAACAAACATAACTTATGATGTCCAGATTAACCACAAACCATAAAAGAGAAAGGAAAAGCAACAAATAGTAAAAGTCTTTTATCTCCTTTCTGATGGCGATAATGAAAAATGTGTTTTCATTAACTAGAAAAGTCCTCAAAAAGGTTTAGGTCGGAATCTGTCAGATGTGTAGCATTTGTTATATGGGAACTGGTACTTTATACTACATTATATAGTTTGTTTATGTGTAGTTACATAGTTTCATTGTTTTAAGTCTAAGACCAGAATAGGCTTCCATGAGTGTTTGACAGGGTTTGCAAACTAACAGTATCAACAGGGATTCATATTCCATTCTTATGGACCTATTAATATTTCCTGAATTTAGGGGTTAGTTATGGTTATGGTTTGGGTATAGATAGGGTTCAGGAAAGGAAACTATGTTCTATGAAAGGGTTGTTGCTCCAGGACCACCAAAATAGCTTCGACGTTAGTGTTTGTTATCCAACCCAATAGATGGCGCTATACCGTTTCAGACCACGAAACACTCCGCACATGCGCAAAAGAAGAAGTCTTGCTCTCCTTTCCTAGCGCACATTGACAGGTAGCTAATTCACAGCTCTCACATCCACATCGTAAACAGCTTTTAACACACCGGCTCAATGAAAACAAAAACACTGTATTCGTAAGAGTGTTTAAAGCAGAGTCGTGTCATCAATGTTGGTGCGTCTCAGTTTGTTTAAATATACAGACAATCTTATGATCAGAGCAGCTAGCCGGTATGCTAAGGATGCATTGATATGAGTAAGCAATATGGTAAACGGGTGATTATATGACGTGGTTAATTAAATCCGATTAAATGGTTAGTGCTTTTGTGTTGGCACGACTGAGTGCCTGCTGTCGATGTTTCTTACCAACCGATTGTTTATATGTGGCGGAAAATAGACACGCGTTAGATAAGGGTTATGGGTGTCCGTCTTAATTCTTCAAAAATTCATTACGTGATTGTTTGATTTAAAGGAATCGAAAGTTAATTCCACGTCTAACGTGACAGTGCATGAAACTGACTTAGCACAGCAGACAGAACTGGTTGTCAGTCGTTTATATGTGCTTTCCAAACGAACTGTAAAACGACTGTAATCCTGTGTCTGAGCTATTTATGTCCAGATCGGGTTAGTCTAATTCCAGTGTACATGTAAGGTTGTTTGTGTCTGACAGGTGACACGCCCACATCTTTTAAACCATGACGTCAGAATCCACCAGCTCAGAAATTTTACTTTGTGAATCTTAAATGTTGTATAAACTAAAGTTCGGATTTCTGTTATCCTACAGTAAACAAAGGCCCCTTTTCTCTTCTACAGAATCTAGCAGAGGAACAACTGGACACTCCCTCTCCCCCTCCCACTATGGCCGACTCCATGGACATAGATGATTCTCTGTACAGGTGAGACTGAACCAAGAATCAAGCTGAATGTGAAAGAAACTGAGACAGTATTTGCCTACTGTCATATCCAGAATAAGGGAAACGTCCTATCTCCTAAATTTGTGTTTGTGTGTGTGTGTGTGTGTGTAGTCGGCAGCGATATGTACTGGGAGACAGTGCTATGCAGCAGATGGCCCAGTCTGCTGTGTTTCTCAGTGGAATGGGATCTGTTGGAATAGAAATAGGTGGGTGGTATTAATATGTCCTTCCACACAATATTTCAGTCTCTTATACATATTTGTTGGTTATTTAAGCTTTGAGGTTTCAGTTAATACATATAATCTCTGCATTTACTTAGGGTCACTTGACTAAAATGTTTATCAAGATCCTAAAACTCTTTTGATTTGAATTTGTTTTTAAATTAGTTTTTATTTTATTACTAAGCTAAGAATGTTTTTTTATAAAAAAATTCATTATAATAAGAAGGATACAGCAGCCAATAAGAATTTAGTATTTAGCAAGAATTTGGGATCTCCTTTAATACTGTTTAAAGAGCGTATTAGGGTGACAAAGTACAATAGACCTACACTAAAGGTATAGATATGTATAGAAAATATATTTGTTTCATAAATGCAAAACGTACTGCTTTTGAGATGTTTCTGACAAAAACTTCTCATGTCTTGCAGCGAAAAACATTGTTCTGGCAGGAGTGAAGGTGAGATAGTTACAATACTTTATGTTTATGTATATTTGTACTATATGCTGTTTTAGAATGTTCATTTTTTATAGTATCTAAATAGGCATAGATAATACATATATTATAATATATTTTAGTATTATATATATTATACTATATATTAGTATTCAGTGTACAGTATGTTAGTATATACTTTTTAAATGTGTAATATATTATGTGTGTAATATTTGTTTTTCTGCAAATAGTGCCTTGACCTTGGATTTATTATTTAATTAATTGCACTTCTATTGTGAGAGTTTGTAATGAGACTTCATTTGCATGTGTGTTTATAGGCAGTCACCCTCCATGACTGTAAGCAATGTGAAATTTGGGATCTGGGCACCAACTTCTTTATCAGAGAGGAAGATGCACAAAGCCAGAAGAACAGGTGCAGTAATGTAACATTTTACAAGCAGCCTAAATTGACACATAGATAGATTTATATTTAGAATTGGACCATTTTCAAACCCGGCTATGCCCAGGTGGGATTCACTTTATAGCATGCTGTATCCAAAAGACTCTATATTTGTTGTATTTTTGTCACAAACATCACTAGCCATTGAGTAACTTGCAGCATCATATACACACTGTTTTATGCAGTAAAGTTTTACGGGTTGTTTGAGTCAGTGTTATTTTAGCTTACACTTGGTCTCTCTCTCTCTCTCTCTCTCTCTGTTTCTCTCACTCTCTCTCTCTCTCTCTCTCTGTTTCTCTCACTCTCTCTCTCGCTCTCTCAGGGTGGAGGCTGTCCATTCTCGTGTGGCTGAGTTAAACCCATATGTTCAGGTCAGTGTATCCACTGATGTTCTGGATGAAAGCACTGACCTCAGCTTCCTGAAGAGATACCAGGTTGGTCTTCCAACACAACACACCAAACAGCCACTGTTTTATCTTAGATGTTGTATTCTTTCTTGTGTGGATACTAGAATAATTTGTATGAGCTATGTTTTTTTTTCTCAGTGTGTAGTGGTAACCGAAACAAAGCTGAACATACAGAAACGGATCAATAATTTCTGCCACGCTCAACAGCCACCAATCAAGGTACAGACATTCCCAAACACAGTACTTGCATATAAATATAGGGTTTTTCAATGCTCAAAAACCACAGCATTTATGCCAAATAATCCAGCAGGCATGTTTGTGTGTGTGTTATTTTAATGCAGTTTATTGGCTGTGATGTGTTTGGGATCTCCTCACGAGTATTTTGTGATTTTGGAGACATGTTTGAGGTGTCTGATCCGACAGGAGAGGAACCAAAAGAATTCTTCATCCAAAACATCAGCCAGGTAGTTTGAAAAACTTCCTGACATATCCTTGTTTCCATGCCTTATTACTATTTTGTTTGATCTCATCATATCTTCTGGAGATGAGAGGTTTCTCCACCAGTTTGCAGACTGAATCTGGGTCACTTTTTTTATCCAATCACAGGGGAGCTCTGGGGTGGTGACATGTATGGACAGCCGAACACATGGTCTTCAGACGGGGCAGAGTGTGTGTTTCAAGGAGATCAATGGCATGAATGAACTCAATGGTACCACACACCAAATTACAGGTGCAAACACAAACTACACACATCACATGTACACTTCATTTACAGATTGAGAAACATATGCCTTTAAATATATATTTGC
Organism: Yasuhikotakia modesta; assembly: GCA_036877545.1. Classification (NCBI taxonomy): domain Eukaryota; kingdom Metazoa; phylum Chordata; class Actinopteri; order Cypriniformes; family Botiidae; genus Yasuhikotakia; species Yasuhikotakia modesta. The sequence continues at coordinate 18,423 of JBAJNP010001457.1, forward strand.
GTGTGTGTTCAGTTCTGTCCCCCTACAGTTTTGCAATCGGGGATACCTCATCATTCCAGCCGTATGCACATGGAGGAATCTTTCGCCTGGTTAAGACGCCTAAAACCATTAGCTTTGTATGTTGACACCTCTAAGCCCCTCAGTTTTTCTGCTAACTACTGGTAAAGTACAAGGAGTAACTATTTCCTGTCTGTTGTGTGTGTAGGAGACGATGGAACAGCAGCTATCTGATCCTCGGCTCCTCATCCCAGACTTCAGTAAACCTGAGGTCAGAATTACAGCCTCTGTGATTGGTGGGAAACATTTATCTTTGTCTGTCTGTCACATTTTATCTTAATGCATGTGTCCTTATCCAATCAGGTTCCTCTGCAACTCCACGCAATCATGTTAGCATTGGATGCGTTCCAAAAACAGCATGGTAGACTACCAAACAGTGGGTAAATAACTTAATACGTTCCTCTATGTCTCTTTTGGTGGTGTCTTAAAACCAAGGTTGGCTGCTTATGTTTTCTTACTAAAAAAGCAACATGTAATTAAAACCCCTCTTTTATTTTAATGTTAATATTAAGATAAATAATAATGAAATTTATTTTTACAATTAAGCCATAAACAATAAAGTTACGCTTCTTGCATTTCAATTGAATATTTAAGTAAACAGTCACAGTCACTGTTTGTTTAGTATTAGTTTAATGTAGACAAACAATAATAGACTGTTTACTGTTTGGTCAGTGTGAAAAAAAACTTTTGTTTTAATTGTTTGTTTGCTTTCTGTAGTTGTTTGCAGGATGCTGAGCTGCTCCTGAAGTTTACAGAGGAGATAAACAAAACACTTAAGAACAAAGTGAGTTGTTTGTTTGTTTGTATATTTGTGTGTTTGTTTCAGTCAGTTGCTTGTCACTTCCTGTCACACTGTCACATCTTTTAACTCAGATGTGTGTGTTGTCAGGTGTGTGTTAATCAGGAACTGGTGAGGTGTGTTTCGCGCTGCGCGAGGGGCTGTGTCTCTCCTCTGGCCGCAGCAGTGGGTGGCATCACTAGTCAGGAAGTGTTGAAGGCTCTCACAGGAAAATTCACCCCTCTTCAGCAGTGGGTGGGTCAAAGCTCAGAGGTTCTGTTGTTTATGATATGTCTGGCATTAATGAAGAGAGATGGAATTGATTATTTTTTGTGCGTTTATATAGTTTTATCTAGATGTATTAGAAGTGGTGCAGCCCCTCCAGTCTCTCCCTGCTGAGGAATTTGCCCCAAGGTGAGCTTAACATCCAATATTTATTAATATTTAATCTAATGTTTTCATCATATATTGTTAGTTCATATGTTTCTCCATATATACACTGAAGAAAATACTCTGTTTTGTAGGGGTGACCGATATGATGCTTTGAGGGCATGTATCGGCGAATCACTGTGTTTAAAACTGCACACGTTTCGAGTATTTATGGTGAGTGAAAAATAGTTTTTATTAGAATTTTAAAGTCACAGCAAAATGTGACCTTTTGAAAATTGTTATACTGGTTAATGTTAGAATAGGTTGTTTTTAAGATAGCTGAGGTAAACTCTGTTTTGATTGGTTTCACAGGTTGGCTGTGGCGCTATTGGCTGTGAGATGCTGAAGAATTTGGCACTGCTGGGTGTGGGGCTGGGCAGATGTTTGGGACAGGTGACACCTAAAAGAACCTTCAAGCTGTTTTATCATTGCTCACATGAGAAACGCAAAGCAGAATTATTGACTCTTTTTTTCACACTAGATTTGCATCACCGATCCAGATCTGATCGAGAAATCCAACCTCAACCGGCAGTTTCTCTTTAGACCTCAACACATACAGGTTCCTTTTCTTTTTGTGTTCACACAAGAAAAAATGTGTACAGCTTTTCAGATGTAAAGTTTTAAAAACCTCTTTCTGTATCTGTGTAGAAGCCAAAAAGCACTACAGCAGCGGTGGCTACTTTGGAAATAAACCCTGAACTGCAAATAGATTCTCACCTGAACAAAGTTTGTCCTGCTACAGAGGACATATATAGTGACATTTTCTTCTCCCACCTTAACCTGGTGGTCACAGCGCTGGATAATGTGGAGGCACGGAGATACGTGGACAGGTAACCCTATGACATCACAACAGTTTTCAACAGTAGACATTTTTTTTTTTGTGACTTATTGTATTTTTTATAAATGTTTTGTTGACGCCCAGTCGGAGCGTATCCAATCAAAAAGCTCTGCTAGATTCTGGCACCATGGGTACGAAAGGACACACAGAGATCATCGTACCGAACCTCACTGAGTCCTACAACAGCCATGTGAGTGTGTTTATGTGTGTGTTTTTGTTGTATGTTTTTAGATTAGTTTTGTGTTGTTTTATCTCATGTGTGATTGTTTTATAGAGAGACCCACCAGAGGAGGAGATTCCATTTTGCACTCTGAAGTCTTTTCCTGCTGTTATTGAACATACCATACAGTGGGCAAGAGACAAGGTCATTAACACCCACGCACACACACACAGTCCTACATCAACTGTAAATACTAGTTTGCGATTAAGATTAGATATATCACACATTTACTCCATCACAGATTATTATGCTTATTATAAAACATTTATTATGTTTTATACATCTTTTTAATATGTTTTACAATTTTTCAAGATTTCAGTTATATTTCTTATATATTGTTATATAAGGAATATTTCTTATTAAAGTATCACTCAATAAGGCAAAGTCTCTCTGTAGAGCTCTTGACAGTGTCTGAATGTGTGTTCTGATGTGTGATCTTGTGTTGTGTGTGTAGTTTGAGAGCGCCTTCTCCCACAAACCCTCCATGTACAACATGTTCTGGCAGACTCATTCATCAGCTCAGGAAGTGCTGCAGGTGAGAATGTACACTACACATTTATCCAAACCCTCCCATTTAGCCTTGTCTGTGTCACCAGAGCCAGTTGTTTCTCTGTGTGTGTGTGTGTGTGTGTAGAGGTTAATGGCTGGGGAGAGGATGGAGGGTTCGTTTCAGGTCATTAAGCTGCTGAGTCGGAGACCCACCCGCTGGGATCACTGTCTCTCTCTCGCCCGGCTCAAGTTTGACAAGTATTTCAAAAGAAAGGTAATAAAACCACAACAGCCTGTAAGATAAAGGGTAACAGCTAGTGGAACTATGTGTGTGCGTGTGTGTGCGTGTATTCTGTACTTAAAATTGCATATGACTTTGGTAATCAAAGATAATATATAGCTGGTTAATTTCATAAGTCGCTAGTAATGTAACTTTTATTATATTAAGCTTATGAAATAGGGCATTATCCAACATGCTATCATCATGTTATTAACTGAATTATATTGTTATATAATTTATCAGGCATTACAACTATTGCACTCATTTCCACTGGACACACGGCTGAAAGATGGCAGTAAGTGACAATATTTACTCACTCATGCAGAGAAGCTGCTTTGGTAACCAACAGCTCATGTGTTTTGTTTTGTCTGTTTTCAGGTCTGTTCTGGCAGTCTCCCAAACGGCCGCCATCTCCCATAGAATTCGACCTCAGCGACCCACTGTGAGTGTGACTGTATCTGAGTAAACATTCTGTGTATAGCCTCTCACTCACAGCAGACGTAGGCATTCATTTTCAGTGAGGCAAACAAAGAATTTGTAAAGCTGTGGGAAGATTTTTGTTTGTTGGTGAAATTCGTCTTGCTCTTCCATCAGGCATTTCGGTTTTGTGGTCAGTGCAGCTCGCCTCTTCGCTGGAATTTATAACATTCCTTATTCGGAAAAGGTAAAAAGGAAATTTAATGTGTCTGTAATTTATAACTGTGCTATTTTGTTAGCTTTATTTTGCACGTGTTTGAAGTGTTTTCATGGTTCACAGAGTGTTTCCTACGAGGCTGTAGCGAGTGTTTTAGCTGACGTGGATGTTCCTGAATATACACCAGCAGAAAAGGTATCTTGACTTTCACAGTTACATTAGTCAAATGAATCAAACAACAACTGTAATGATATGTGCAAATATGCAAATAAACGTAAATGTTAACCGGGGGCTGTAGTAGTAGTTTGTCAATATAATATTTTGTTTTGTCAGTAATGTTTTGTTCAGTTCTATCATTCTTTTCATGGCACAAAATATAGTACTTCACCTATAAGTAATTAAGCAAATCTGTGTGTGTGTGTGCGCGCATTTGTGCGTGTGTGTGCATGTGTGTGTTTCATTAGCATATAGAAACAGATGAAAGCATTAAAAAGCCTGATCAGATGAAAGTGACAGTAAGCAGTGAGGAGGAGAGGGAGGCCATCTCACAGCTACAGGAGGCGATCAGCTCCAACTTCATCACAGCAGGTTTGTTTCACACACATCCACTTGCCACAACTGTAAGTCATGAGTATTGATAACAAGTTGACACTACATGTGATAATGCAGTAATACACCACAGGTGTCTGCTTTACACTCCAACACAGCAGGTGGTGTTGTTGCACCTGTTTAACATTTTTCCTTAAGAGCCATAATGATTACAAAGCCCTTTTTTTCTTCTGTTTACATTTATTTTATAAGTGTGATTCCTTGGCCAATAAGGAGAAAGCACAAACAATATGAAACATGAACTGATAGCGTTATTTGAATAGTGAAAAGTACAGTGATAATATCTGTTGTTATCAGCTCTAGTCATAAAGACATACAACATTCAATCTCACTGAAACTCATCTGTGCTGACTACACATTTATTTCCTATTATTTCTCTGTTTTTCTTTGTCTTTAGAGAGACTTTACATGACGCCGCTGTTTTTCGAAAAGGATGACGACTCAAACGGACACATGGATTTTGTAGCATCTGCGTCTGGTCTTAGAGCTCGGATGTATGCTATCGAAGCTGCTGACCGACTGCAGACCAAACGGATTGCTGGCAAAATCATCCCAGCTATAGCCACATCTACTGCTGCCGTTGCAGGACTGGTGAGTGAGAAAAAAACGTAACATTACGTAACGTAATGAACATAGTAAGATTGTAGCCCAATATTGTGCAGTACCACTGTATTGTTCTTGGTTTTGTGCAGGTGGCAGTGGAGTTGATCAAAGTAGCTGGTGGTTACGGGTTCGAGTCATTTAAAAACTGTTTCTTCAACCTGGCTATTCCAGTGATGGTGCTGACAGAAACAGCCCAGGTCAAGAGAACCCAGATCAGGTAACAGCAATACAGAAAACCCCAGCACTTATTAATTTATTTAAAACAATGTCTGTTTCTCACTTTTTACTGTTTGGTTCTTTTGTTTCGAGCAGAGATGATATCTCCTTCTCTATCTGGGACCGCTGGACGATCTGTGGGCATGAGGACTTTACATTGTCTGATTTCATTAATGCAGTCAGGGTGAGTAGCGCTTGATGACAGCCAGTCAAAATCCATGACAACTTAAAGGACTCACATTTAAAATAACAGACTACAACTCAACAGAATGATGGTTGTGAACTGGTCTTTAGTCTGAAGGGTTTAATGAGCTGTTTTGTATTTAAGCTGAATTGTTCTTGTCTTTCAGGAGAAGTATGGAATTGAACCCACTATGGTTGTTCATGGAGTGAAGATGCTGTATGTGCCGGTCATGCCCGGACATAGCAAAAGACTCAAACTGACGTAAGCACTAGCGAAAAATTACCTCTTTAACTAAAACTATATTTTAAGTTAGTTGATCCAAACATGGGAATGTTTTGTTTTAAAAACCCTTTATGTAGTTTATTGTCCATTTAATGATATGTAAAGAATCTTTATGTATTTGTTGTCCATATAACATCAGTTCATTGTGTGCATTTATTACACTGCCAAACAAAAAAGGCACCATAGTGACATTTTGGTTATTTTATTTATAAGTAGTGACATTTATTTTTAAGAGAACCGTTCCTTTAAACTGTACAATTTCTAGCGTGTTTACGATACAGTTGCAGTCTTAATTTTTCATGCCTCTCTTATGCATTTCCATAACATTTGTTCCTGTCTCTGTCTCTACAGGATGCATAAACTGATCAAACCCTCGGCAGGCAGGAAGTATGTTGACCTCACTGTATCATTTGCCCCTGAGGTGGACGGTGACGAAGACTTGCCTGGTCCTCCAGTGCGCTATTACTTCAGACAAGAAAGTGAGAGCAGCAGCACAGCCTGACACACACACACCCTCTCCAGGCCCGTGGACCACAAGTGGAGCAACACTTGCCCAGATCTGATGTACATACTGTAGTGAATTTTTGTTTTCTACCGGTTTATTATTTTATTGCACAGCATTGCCTGTGATGCTGCCTTAACAATTATATTGTGCTTCAATGTGACAGTAATAATGAATATTATATTAACAGATGTGTTTACATGAAATCCCCAGGGCCTGTTATCACTCTGTGTGTTTGTCTCTTTGTCAAAGTCAGCTGAAGGGTTCTAAAAGATTCGTCTTGCTCTCATAAATCAAGTAATTTATTTGCACATACAAATGTATGTTGTGGAAGGGTATTGGGACTTAAGTTGTCTGTCACTGTAAGCAACATAAACGCCAAAGATTTTGCTCTGGTTATAATTTTCATTGGCCATGCAGTGATTTTTCACAGCTGAGCTCTGTTTAGTGTGGCTGTGGTGTTCTTTGTGAGGTCAAGAACGTAAATCTGTTGCCACACTTACTATTGAATTTCCACAGTCTTGGAAGAAGACGTGTGATAGGATTATGGCACTGTCGTGTATTCTCAGCAGCAGGGGGCGCTATCGTTAACAGTATACCAGCCACCACCACCTTTCATGTGCTACCATTGAGTATGAAGACTCAAGTGTAATGCAGTACAAATACTTCTCAACAGTGCCAGTAGAGGGAGCTCTGGTGAAAGAATCCTAGAAACCTCTTACATCTGCTTTAAACTGTTCTTTCTCATTCCTGTAAGGTACACAAGCGTTTTCATGAGGCTTAAAGCCTTTGGATGTGACTTAGTCATCACAATAACAGATGTCCAACCCACATGCAGAGTTTCATTCATATCACAACTGTGTGTTTGTTAACAACAATAACAGGCTTCGTAGTCCCAGCTGTACCTGCAGCTTTGTTGATGTCCCAGAGTCCCCCTAAAGTGTCCTTGAATAGACAGAGCCAAGGTAGCTAAACGGGTGGGTGTTGCTTAGCACACAAGTGACTGACAGTAGGGAACAGAAATCACACACACATACAGCCAAACTCCTAAACTTACAGTGCAAATCTTGGCAGAATGGATGGGAACAAGAAAACTCACGAAAACTCAAGAGTCATTTTCTATTTTGATCCCTTTAAAATTGCAAACCTTCAGTTGCACAGAACTCTCTATCATGATATCCAGCATTTAAAATCAATATCTGAAGGAGTTAAATCAGTTATTGGAAGATTAAGTGATATTTGAATAACTGTTATTGTGACTACAGTATTCAACAGAAATTCCAATAAAATGCAAATTTCAAGTCTAAGTGACTAAAAACGAGCAGTCTCTCTTACTTTCAGCTTTGTTGTTTTTAAAAGAAACATTGTTTTTACACAGACGATACAGTCTTTGACAGTGTGAATAACATCCACAGCCAGAATAATTTGGATCATACAATTTAGCTTCATCATTTATTTTAGATCTAATCTAGATCTGTTTGGAAGAACTAATCTATCTATTAGCACAAGCCAGAACAAGGTCAACACCCTACTGGAAAGTCCCTTTGATGCTCTACTTTTCTCAGATCTTAAGGAATGTTCTAGACTCAAAACTAATTGTAGTCCCACTTTATATTAGGTGTTTTAATTATTACTTAAGACAAATGTGTACAATGTAACCAGTGGGTAAATACATGTACAATACATACATACATACAACACAGAGGTACTGCAAATTGTGCAGACTGTGTCCATATATTTCTGTGTTTTATATATTTTTATATGTAGAAATACACTCAGATATAATCTTTACCTGAAGTGTTAAATTGTGGCGTAGTATTTTTCTTTCAGGTTAACTTGTACTGACTGTTTCTGAAAATACATCAGACAATCAAGAAAGTTTATTTTACTATCATTTTATCTGATCACAAACACAAGCATGTGGGTCCAGTGCATTTAAAATAGTTTATTATAGTTTATTGAAAAACATACACCTGCTATAAAAGCCATTGCATTTCAGCGTCTCGTAGGTTGTCTTACGTTGCTCATTTTAAAAGGATATAATAAATACAGAATACGAAAGTATTTGTCACACACACTCTTGGCTACACTTTCCAGTAATTATTGCCTTCCTACTGATCTAGAATCAGTTCATATTCTTACAATGTCATAAACAAACGATACACCGGCAATTGTCAGAATCCCTCTGATCTTAACGGTATTTAAATCTCAAATATTAACAGAAAGCAAATATAGAAGTTAAAAAAGCAAAAGTTATTTTTAATGTTGATATTGCTAAATCCAATTAGTTGCATTTGATATTAAAGTGGCATGAAAACTCCATTAAATATGAGATCCTTTCCAGTTGATTTAAAGCTAAAATAAATGAGAAACGTACAGTACATACAGAGGGAGGGCTTTCCATTTTAATCTCCTTTGTTTGCTCAAATAATTTCTGAATAAAGGGCAAAAGCAGAGTGCTTAGTGCATATGCATAATACTTTAACCAATACACATTGGTAATTAGAAGCTTTGGATGCAAGGATGAACAACACTAGACCTTATCTAGGTGTGAATTTCTAAGGCACAACAATGCAATTAAGAGAGTGAAGGCAACGAAACACATACAACTGATTTTAACAGAAAAGCTAAAAGAAAAGATTCACACTTTACATTAGTGTTCAAGTTACAAGTACGTAATATGTGGAGCTTTGATATGGCTAGTTCCATAGCAACTCGGTTTAGTAGCATGTAATGTTTAACACGGACACCGTAATACCAAGTGTCGCCAAGTTTCAGGGCTCATGCAATCTTATCATTCAAAGGCCAAGCAAAATGTAAATATATCAAAGTTAGAAAAATAATCAGATGGAAATGTTAAGATCTACCTGCAAGCTAAATGCGCCGACACAACATGCTCCCTATGTGGTCTGTTAAACAATACTGCACAAATGATCAAACTCCTCACTGATCAAACAAAAACAGGCAATGCAAAATGGAGAAACATAATTTAAATCAAACACCACTCCAGTTTATAAAGACGTTTTCCAAACCACAAATAAAAGTGATGGCCAGTCTTAATTGTACTCATTTCGTGTAGTTGGTTAAGGCATCAGAAAATATTACCTAGACCTACGAATCGCAAATTATGCATTTGTCAGGAACATACAATAAAGTTTAAATCGTTAACATTTGTTAATGCCTTAGGTCTAATAAATTAACAACGATTATAAATACAATATTGTCTATTACTAATATCTGTTTGTTCATAATACAACACAATGTTCATTTATGACACACGTCAAATGTGAATAATGTAATAAATTTAGCATTAACCTAGAACAAATGCTTCAATTATTCTTTCATGCTAGTTGTTGCATTAACTAATGTTAACAAATTCAACTTTACTGTAAAGCTACCCAATCGTCTGTTATTAAAAGTACATTTACTGTGTGATGTGAGACATCTGCAACACCAATAGAGATTATTTATCATTAACAAAATACCAGACACAAAATGTTTTTTTTTTTGAAAAATGGATTTGTGCGCAACCTCGCTCCTCACAAAAACTGAATAGTTTAGTCACACCTACAGTACAGTGCCCATGTTACTTTGCATTACATATGTAGGTCACTGTTTATACTAGTTCACAGCTGTTATTAATGTAGTTGCTAAAAATTTTATACATTTTTCTGTGCTGGGCCAGAAACACAGTTTACACAAGTGACTGCAGACTAGCTTAATTTGTTCCATTATAAAATGCAAAAAAACACAAACATTATCTGTTTGCCTGGAGGAGGTCTATAATACCTAACTGTCCTCACCCATCAAAAATAATTTAATGTAATATCATGAATTTCATAATTCATTTATTTGTTGCATTAGAAAAAAATGTTGATGTATTATACTTATAGGTGTTATGCGTACACAGACACACATCGTATAGCTATATAAATGAGATCTTATAAACATGTTTGTACCAGCTACCTGTAAAATAGTTTCGTCGCCGTTTTGCGTACCAAGATTTGTTTCAAAAAGTCAAAACCACACTGTAAGTCAAGCATTCAGTCTGCTACGTACCTGCGGAAAGTATGTTACTAGCTTTATTGCTATAAAAATGATGTAACGCATGATGTGTGTAACATGGACACTGCGAGGTAAAGTGAAACTAAAATCAGTGAAAGTGTAAAACCAATATGAACCCATTTCTCGCTGTAATGTTTTATCCAGTTCAGAGGAAGCCAGTCGCACCCGTGATTCCAGTTTTGACGTTTATGTCTGTGCTTGATTGTGCTTTGAGGAAATTGTTGGAAACCTTGTAGAAACATTCATTCTTCTTGGGTAAGAGCCTGGTTTCCTTCATCTTGATTTATACTTCATTTCCTCATAAGAAATTCAGAGGTTTATCACAACGTTGTTGGCTGGCCAGCAGCTGCAAGGCAAAAGGAGCTTTGTAAAGATTTGTTCAGTTGTCAGTTAAATATGCAGAATGTGTTTTTTTAAACACACTAATAAAATTTGTTCTTGAAACCATTACGGTTACGGCTGTACAGTACTGTACGGTAAGCTTGAGTGTTTTCCTCAAAATCTAAATGACCTGACAGAGGAACATCTGTGTGTTTGTCCAACCAATGGGGGGATTTTTTTAAAAAAACTCAAAATTTGAAAAATTGGTGTTCCTAGAGATTTAGAAATTACGCACATCACCCTTAAAGGGACAATTCCACCAAAATATACTTTCCACCATGTATTTTGTGTTCCATGAAAGCAAGAAAAGTCAAGCATGTTCTAAATGAGGATAATTAAATGATGAGACAATTTTGTTTTTTGGGTTAACTGTCTCTTTAAAGACATTGGATTCACATCACATTTAATTCAAATCAACCGTTTACATACATTAAACTCAAACAGTTCAATTCAGTGTTCAGAGGTGATTAATTAACTTTTAACTTTTGACAGAGATACTGGACATTTTTTCCAGAGACACAGATTTTCCTGTTGATTTATATCTGAATTTAAAAACACAATCTGCACAATTTGTTAAAACATTGATACACACGTAAAACACAGACTCACCCCGTGATTTAATGTAACATTCCTGACAGTTAAGAAGCCCGTTTCTAATTCTGACATCTGTTCCGGCGCTTGTGTCGCCAAGCAACCCTTTACAAATGCCGCACTGTAACACATCAACCATTCACTGTTATATCACTGTGTATATGCCCATATAACTGACATACACAGTCGAGCAAAACTGAATGTTACCTTAAAACACTGGATATGGAAGTATAGCCCCAACGTTTCTATGATCATAGCTGCTCCTTTGCCCAGTGGATGTGCGCAACTGGAGCAAAGTTTCTTTCCACTCACTGACCTGAATAGGGTGCAAAGCCAATGATTACTGTAACTGAACGTAACTGTAAAACATTAACAAGAACCGCATCACAAATGAACCTACTGGATGAACAGCACCAAAGAACATTCATAATGTTTCCAGGATACATGCATCAATAGGGTTTGTATGTAATGTACAGTGGGGTCCAAAAGCTGGGAATATCACAAAGAAATGACTTTTTGATTAAAATTTGATTACAGTTGATTAGTAACTAAGAGACTTGATGTTAAATATTTATGTATTGTAAACTTTCATCATATCAACTTTGTTATTTACACGTTTATATAACTAAAATCTGATTTGTTCTCTTTTGTGCCCCTCATAAATGGAAACCAAGGCAGAAATGTGATTTAAATGTATATGGGATTTTGTGCACACAAGCATTGAGCATGTTTATGCAACTCACTGGTCACAGCTTATAGGCATGTTGCAGGACACTGACATAGTACTTACATTTCAGAAAGATGCTGTATGTCTCCAGTACATACAATTATATCCAGTAAGACAGCATGACACATTCACTGTATCTCACTAAAGCACACAAGTGCATCTGAAAACTACATGAGCCTAAATGCTCCTTAAACAGGACAAACTGCGATTTCTAGTACAGTGTGTCAAGCTGGTTATGACAGCATGAAACCAGTAAAACGTATAGGGACATTTAGAAATCAAACACACAAACTAAAAAACAGTTGAGCTTAACAACAACTTACACTTAACTACACATTAATAATTTGCATATTTTTGGGCTATGCAAATCACACGCAGCTAACAGGAAATGTTCTCAGAACGTTGGCTTAACACTTTCTTTAAGTTCCCTTAAAGAGACCTACTAACAAATGCTCTTGCAGTAGTATATAAATATTTAACAAAACATTTTTGAATAGTATTCTCATAACTAGAAATCACATCTACAAAAATGTAAAAAAGAAATAAAATGTAATAAAAAGTTTAACATGTTTAAAAAATATTTTTACAGTTTCTGTTACTTTTTTTGTAACAGAAATATCAGGAAACATCCTCACAACCTGAAATTATATACATTGAATTGTTTGTTTCATGAACAGTTTTTGTACAAAAACTGTTTTTCAGATGTCCTATGTAAAATCTGGTCTAGTTGAGAACTGGTCCAGATGAGAACTAGTCCAGCGTGTGTTGAAGGGAAGGGAAGACTCGTACCTGCTGGGGGATGGAGGCGATGTGTCTTGTGATGGTGAGGGTGAGTTTGATGGGTGTGTCCCTAAAACATTGTCACACGACCCAGTCCTGCCGACAGCCGCGCACACGTACACACAAGCATAGAGATACAGAACTATAAAAGCAAAGTCATATGCAAAAATGTGCCAGAAAACTGAACTGATCTATAAAACATCCTCCACACACAGCAAAGACGAGCTGCATTTTGGCATGCATGTGTTAATGCAAGGCTGCATGCGTTCCCACACACACACAAACACACCCGCACCTCCTCATCCCTGTGGTTTGGTTCTGGGGTGGATTTTGTTTACGGTCCAGTGAGGCGGTTTTCTTCAAATCCTCTTGTCTGCTATTAGATTTACAACTCCATGATCCATCTGCAAAAACACACCAAAACAAGAAAAATGTGTTTGTTCACTTGAACTGCTTCAGATGAGTATGTATTTAGAAACACACACACATATATATATATATATACTTTGACATGTGCAAAAAGCAAAGCAAAAGCATCTAGCAACAACAAGCCATGTTTTTAAGGTGTCCCACCACAATACAAACGTATTTGAGACCCTGAGGAATGTGTCTTAAAGTGTCTCTGTGTGTTTTACCTTGTATGAACTGTAGCTGTGGTGTAGCTGTCTGGCTCTCCTGAGGTTCAGTTCTCTGACCATTCTGCTGAGCTGGTGTGATCACTTGATCAGGACTGAGACACACATCTTACATTAGCATTCAAACCTCCAAATGTGTCACTATATTTGACATGCAGAGATATGATGTCAATAACTGAGTTTGCATTTGTCTGCAACCCTCTTTTCAATTACACTTTAAAATAGCCCTTAGATTAGCCCTAAATTAGCAAAAATATCTGACTCGCATCAGCCAATTGGTATCATCAGAGGCTTGTGGACAGTGTAATGTCCTCACCAAAGGTACTTACAAAACAAGGACAACAAAACTAGATGCCACCAGCACCATTCTGGTGGAAACCCGCTTTAATAGTTTTTGTATTCATCTCACCTCTCTGTCAGACCATTACTTTGGTTGGTCTGTGCCTGTTTCTCCAGCATTTCCTGTTTCCTCTCCCAGTCAGCCAATGAGAGGACAATGGTGTCATGTGAGGGCTGGTTGAGGGAGGAAGCCTGCGTGACAGTTGTGGTAGATAAAACGGATGTGCGAGGGGTCAGTGGGGCCACGGTTTCCTCCAGAATTCGCCTCTCCTGTAGATTAAGACTTAATTAGAACCAGGTTGAGGGTGGGCATGGCCATGTAAAAGAATGAGAAGACACACCTCCTCATGGTGTCTCCTCTCCTCCTCCTCCACTTCTCTCTGTGCTTTCTCCCACTCCTCCTTCAGCTTCTCCTGCTCTCTCTGATATTTCTCCTGCAGAGAGAAGGAAATAATTAAAAACATAAGAACAAGCAGAAAGAATGAGCGCTGGTCAAAGAGTTGAAATGATCCTTCACTAAGCTCCGCCCCCGGCTGCTGTCACTCCCTCAGACAAGTTTTTATACACCTCATAACAGGAAAATTATATTTTCATGAATATTATAAATTGAAAAAATAGTTTTATTATGGTGTGATAAATCTTTGTTTAGATAGCATTTTTTATAGAAATAGTTAAAGATTGTTAATAGTCATTTCAATTATTAAACACTGTGAAAATTGTGAATCAGAGTTAATGATGTTTGTTACAGTCAAATAAAGATTTCTTATAAGTACACAGAAAGAAAAACAAACTACCCAAAAAAACGTTACCGTAACCATCCTTAAGCACAAGACTTTAATAAAGCTACATTAGAATAGAGCAAAAGCTTGTCTGACTGTATCACAGACAGCAACCGTTGCTAAGGTTTTCTAGAACAGCAGGGCTTTAGTGAAGGGTCAGTTGTGACAGGGACAGATTTGAGGACAGGTGAAGGGAAGGTGGGAACACACAGGTAAATCTCCTTTTGACCTAAATGTGACAGGAAAGTAGCTGCTGGTGTGCACTCCTCTCAGACAAACCCCAAGCTGGCTGTTGTACCTGCAGCAGGCGTTCCTGCTCTTGCTGCCATCTCTCCTGCCGCCTGCGCTCTTCATTAGGATCCCACGTCCAGTGGTCAACCCTTTTTGCAAGGTTCAACATTGGGGTTTCAATCTGACGTACGCGCACACACACAGAAGCAGAAAGGAAACAGAGGAAGTGAGACGATAGTTTGCAGCTGCAAATAAATGCTTGATTTGTTCCAAAACTTCTACAACTGATTCAACTCAATTAATAACAACAGGGAACATTCGTAGAACATTGGCTAATATTCTCTAAATGTTCTCTTAGGGTAATCAAAAAACGTTGCAGTAACATTAGTAGAACATTCTAAAATGTTATATATAGTATATATGAAGTTATTCTTAACTTTTTCACAGTAAAGTTACTACAATGTCAAAAAACAGGTCATTTTGAACATGCCTGGAACTTTTTATTTTTCTATGAAACATTAGAGAAATGTTCTTACAACCTAAAATTGTTAGCTGGGTAACCACAAATATGCCAAATGGGGGGCTCATTTTTAAACGTTGTGCCCCGTTTTGGTTGTTCTGATTGGTTGGCTAACAATAAAGGTACAACGAATCAGCTGCTGCATTTCTCGAATACTAAAGTCCAATGAGTGACTAACAAGGAAAAGACTGGAGAGAGATGGAGAAGATAGGAAATTAGAAGACAACCTCTCTGGAGGAATGAGTTTGACACAGAACCAATACTCACACATTCACTGGCGTAATCAATCCCCTCTGTGGAGAAAGACAAACAATGGCTTTAATATCATCACATACTCTTTAAATTCTACCTATGCCAATGAAAGCAACAGCAATACAGCTTAAATTGGTACTTAAAGTGGAGCTTAAAGTGGTGCACATACACAGAGCATAAAATAACAGAGAAAAAAGACAGAAAGAGGGTGAAACAGTTTCTGTTTAAACCTGGTTATAACTTTGGTCTTGGGTGATAGGATCCGAAAGCTGAGTTAGATTGCTGTTTACATATGGTATCTCAAATGCATTTCCTGCCACAGGATCCAATTTCATGATTACAAATATCACATGCTTCATATTATTCTTGTTAATTCTAATTAAATCCGTGACCTTTGGGTAAGAGTTAGACTTTAACCAATGGGCCACAACTGCCCAGATTAGACACCAATATGCTACGACTGCCCCAATAAATGCGGTTCGAGTTTCAGAATATTTTGAACTCCATTCATCCCTGCATGAATTCTGCACACCTGTGACTGGTTCACTTAAGACAATTCTTAATACCATGTGTAAACAAGCTCAAGTACAAGAAAGGTGTTTTCTCCTTTTGCTGCAAATACATACAATGAAGTTTGAAGCAACATAACACAGAACAACACTGTGCATATCTGCACAACAGTCCGACTAAATAACTTTAATAACTTCAATCACACAGCATAACCTCATGAGCACAAAATAACACAAACTAGGCCCAGGCAAAATCTGTGTACATTTTGCAGAATTAAATTAAACATGACATGGAAATTAAAAACTGATAGATGAAAGGTAACACATTATTTTGATAGTCCAGTTTAAACAGTCTATAAACTACAAGTAATTGTATTTTCTAAATAGGCACTGAACAGAGTTTGAAGTAAAAGCTTATCCAGCTAGTGGATAAGCTGGATAATTGGATGGAACGGTCTTTAGAGTTTTAGTATTTATATGACTTATGACAGTATCCATCACTGGTATGAATATAGTGGGTACTGGACTAACTTTAATAAATACTATAAAAATATAATATACAAATACTAGATTATTATTATTAAAAATATGACATATTTTAATACATTTTTATTTAAGCAGTTTTATTGACTGTACAGATTTTCTGGACAGAAATACATTTAAATTTTATTACATTCATTTTTTAGTTATTTTGTTTACTGGTATTGTAAATAAAGTAAACAAATTATTACATTTCTAGAACTGAAAGTGAAACTAAACTTTATGTCATTAATCGCTGTAGTAGTGATACTATATGTTTTGTATACAATCACATTTAGTAAAGCTAAACGCTGAGATAATCTCTCTGGTAAGCCAAAGAGTCTTCTTTCACCTAGTAAAGGAAAGAAGACTAACTGTTAAATACTATAATGACTTGAACAGGATTCAGGTTAAATAGGGTTAATCCAAACCCATGGCAGGGAATGTGTATCATTTTAAAACAGGTAGTTCTGTTGCACAGATTTTGTGTTGGCCTGCACTTAACGCTTAGTGCTACAGTTTTATAGTTTATACACAAAAATAGTCTGTTGTATAACATAGTAGACAAACGTATATGATGCACCTTATAGGAAATACTTATGGAGAAAGAAGCCCTATGCAGTTAGCTTATCTATCAGCTTTACCTGTTGGAGCGAAGAACTCCCAGCGTAACCTAGAGCTATTAGAAGACCCTAACAGACCCACACAACACCAAATGATACCAGCCAGAAAAGAGGGAAAGTCAATGAAAGAGAAAGACAGAGACAAAGCCAAGAGAGAAAGGTGGAAAAAGACAAAACAGGAAACCCAAACGAGGATTTAGAGGAGGTAAAATGAAGGACTAAAAGTGGGGAAGATCAAGGGATCATTTGTAACCAATTACTGGCACTTCACTGAATATTTAGTTCTGATTGGTTCTCGTGATGCAGTGGAGCTGTATTACCTGTTAGTGACTGTGAGTATGAAGTCTGGTCAGCTCGGCTGGACTCAGTAGTTGAGCTTAGATCACATGACGTTTGGACTGAACCATAACGCTGAAGGGAATGAAAGGAAATTATTTAAAATAAATCAAATAGTTGCATGTTTAACCAATTTATCAAGACAATCAAATTATCAAGTCGGGTATAAAATTGGGAGACACTGATGAAAATGCAGTTTAAGAATACAATTTATCTATTTCGCTTTAAATACAGCATTCCAACTTACAGGAAACATTTTTTGACCGCTTAATAGAGGTTCTATAAAAACAATCAAAAAGTTCAGAAATGTTCCTACAGAAATGTTCCCGCAGTAACATTAGTACCAAATGTTATTTATCACATATATCATAAACACTATACATTATTGTTATGTTAAGTTAAAATTCTTACAGAATTAAAAATAGTTTGAATAATTTTTTATAATCAAGCAATAATGTTAATGCAAATCTTAAAAACAGGACAATTTGAATGTTCCTAGAACATTTAAATGAACATTTTTAATGTTACTGTTACTTAATAGAAACATCAGGGAAACATTTTCACAATCTAAAATTGTTAGCTCTGAATGTACAAATTCATGCAAATCCAGATCTATGCTATCCCTTTGTGAAGCAAGAAGCATTGAAAAATTTATATTTAAATATTAAAATATTTATGAACATATAATTTTATAAATATTTTATGAACATAATATTTGTATAACCCAAAAGTGAACATGGAGAAATGAAGGCCCACCTGCTCTGTGCTGAGCGTGTCATTTGGTGGGAGGGGGTGTGTCTGAGTGAGTTCTGTCACAATGGTTGTTGTGACAATGCAGTTACGCTTCACCACAGTTTCAGGCATCGACTGCTTTCCTGCTAAAATATAAAACGAATATTTTATATGACTCCTTAAATCTACCTAGAAGGATAAAAATATTGTTTAATTCATTCTTCATCTTTGTTTTCTGCAAAAAACTTTTTTCATATTTTTCGATAACAGTAACCAATAATAGAACAACAGAATAAAAATTTTACCACCAAGTTCCAGTAAATGTTCAGTTTGAGGACATTTTAAGTTTTAAAATTTACAGTATGTTTGTGTACTATGTTCACTACTGTGTTCACTATGAAATTTTCCTGAGAAGATTTGATGACTCCTTAAAAATTGCTGGATATTAACAAACATATGTAATAGTTGTAGCCATTAACCTGCTGGTTCTGGTTCTGATTCTGGTTCTGTAGTTGAGACTTCTTCCTTACTGTTATCCTCCAGAAGGCTTAGAGAACATTCTTTTTCTACAACCTCTTTCTCCTGGTCAGGAACAGAAGTCTTGGGGTCCTGCTGGGGGGGTGAGGTTTCTAACACAGTTAGCCCCTCATGCGGTTGACTGTGAATGTCTGGCTTTGGAGGTGTTGGGGAGAAGGGGACAGAATGTATCAGAGACCCTCTACTGACACTTTCTCTGCTCTCCTCCTGTCTTGTGTTTTCACCATTCAAACGCACCAACCCATCGGTCTGCATTAAAAACCAATAAAAACACACTAAAATTGCAATATGTTACCAAACATATTTAAGTATGCACATTAAAGCTGTGGTATGCTTTAAAAACACTTCTTGGTAGATATAATTTACCAGCAAATTACCAGAATGACTTTACTGGTAAATACACAAATGTGCTATACACACAAGCAATGACGTTTCATTTTTACCAGCAACATTCCATTCACACATCAATACCAAAATACTAGTAAACTCGATGATGCCATAAAACCTTAAAATAATGTTGTGCTTCACTGAAACACTGAAACATGAAATATTTACTTTTTTTTACATATTTGATGAACATCTCTGCTTTGACTTCCATAAATAGTCACCAATAGTCAACATGTCATTTGCATCTGAATGTTCTGATTGGCTCAAAGCAGATGCCTTAGTCAGCACAGTCTGTGAGTTAACCAGCGTTCCTGTTTGCGTTCACGTTTTGGTTACTGGTATATTAGCAGGACAGACTTATCTTAAGGTCTTATTAATACACTATCTTTTAATGGTTATTTGCCAGTAATTTACCAGTATAGTTAAGACATGCAAAATATGGTTAATTTATATGAATTACCTTTATTGACTTGCGGGGCCCCTGGTTAAGTCGGGGCTGGCTGTAGGGTTTTGGGGTGATAAGGGGCACAGGCTTTGAGGAAACAGGCGGTACACGTGTAATGGGTGCTAATGGGGCTTCTGGACTTTTGATGATCTTGGCAGGTAATGATTCAGGCGTTTTGGGCTTCGCCGGCAGCTGGTTCTGTGCAGTCTGCTGGTCTGTACGCACACTGTGTTGTGTTTGTGTGGTTTGTCGAGGCTCTGGAACATCTATTTCTACTAAGGGCATGTGAGTAGGATGGTCCACAGGCTGGGGGAGGGTGGGGAGAGGCGTCGCGGCAGAAGGCAGTTTTGGAAGCTGAAGTTTCTCCAGTATGGCGTCGCTGATGGTGAAGCGAAGAGCGTAGCGTTGAAGTACGGCTGCTTTTTCTTCTGGGGTGGAGGCCTTGCAGTACTGTTCATGTAGCTCCTGTTCCCGACGCTCTCTGAAAGTTAAACAGAAAGAATGAGAGTGGTGTTTTTGTAGTTTAATTGACAATGGTGCTCGCAACGGTAAGGTCAAGGGTTCGAATCCTAGGATACACATGGATTAAAATGTAAATTAAATCGGCCAATATTATTCCTGCTAAATTGTATAGGGGGAAAGTCAACACTTTTGTGCTTTCATCAGGATGTTTGTGTCTAAAAAAAAAAACCCTGCCATGGATACTGTCACTGTTATTTTATATAAGTCCTTTTTATGTAAATTAATCTCATTATAGCACCCTATTCACAAAAGTCAACACTGTTTGATTGGCGTGATTAATGATAGTTGTGGCCTATTGGTTAGTGAATCAGAATGTTGCTGGTTCAAGTCTAGTGCTTGTGGGTAGCAACTGAAGCACCCTTGAGCAAGGCAGCTACCATACTGCAAGTCATGTGTGTTCACTAAAAAACATGTCACTTATATTTAGTTGTCTAATGAATAAATTATGGGGAAGAATACTGTAACCAAACAATATATACAGATGCATGGTGTAGACTTTCAACATTTTAAAGAGGCAATTCAGTTTCCTGCATCACAGAGAGATTTTACAGGCACAGTAAAGTATGCCAGATCAAGGTAGTCTATTTTTACAACTTAGCAGGTCACAATTTTTCAAACTTGTGTTGTTACCTGATTTGCATGTTTAACAAATCAGCTGCTAAAATAACACAGACAGCCCATGCAAATAAACAACACTATAGGCAGGTACTATTTATTGTAGTGGGCAAAAGTATAGGGGATGGGAAGACCTGACTGTAAATCAAATCTCTAGTGCTGCTGACACACAAAGTCGTAATTTAAACACGTAGCACATTTATTTCCAACTCTGGATTGTGTTCATTTCTCTCACTTTTCCTCTACGATCTCTTTGTAGGTTTTAATGCTCTTCCGGCGATGGCCTCCATCCGTGGTCATCAGCTTCTCCATCATCTTCCTCTCCTCCTCTTTTCTGATCAGATCCTGAGAGGCGCTTCGTCTTCGATTCTTCCAGCGAGCCAAGTCCTGCAAACAGACGGCAGAAGCTCTACACACACATGTATGCGAGATCATTAAATGTGTTTGTGTGGGTTTGTATG
Organism: Yasuhikotakia modesta; assembly: GCA_036877545.1. NCBI lineage: Eukaryota > Metazoa > Chordata > Actinopteri > Cypriniformes > Botiidae > Yasuhikotakia > Yasuhikotakia modesta. The sequence goes on from JBAJNP010001457.1 coordinate 39,530, forward strand.
ACTCACATCTTGCCACTGGTCCTCCTCCTCCTTGAGTTTGTTGTACTGGTTGTGTAAGCGCTCGTGTCGTGATTGGCTGTGCGGCCGCAGGAAGGCCATCTCGTCCTCTTCATCACGCATGTCAATCAAACTCATACTCCTTCAAATAACAAACAAAGAAGCAAGTTTAAATGTGGTTTTGTCGGTTATAGCTGGAGGAAACGTGAAATCAAAGTCAGAAAACAACATGGCTTCCTTTGAGACCTGAATAGTCGACAGGAAGTTAAAAGCAGGTGAAATGTTAGCGTGATGTTAACTAGGAATGACATGGAAAATTGGAAGGATTGTTAGTTATCAAGACCATGTACAACACAAGTAGAACCACTACAAGAGAAAATACATGTATTTGACAATATGACTGCTTATAATTGTGTCCCATAATGCATCTGGTTACATTTTAGTGCAGTGTTTCCCAACATTTGTGCATTTGTACCTCCAGCGCCCCATCAGTATGGCTTTATTCCCCTTCCATGCCCCAAATTAAAAATGTGTTAATTTTTCACTGTCATTATTATTTTTAAAGTGGCTATTAAGTGGCAAAATGTCACAAGCGGCAAAAATGTCATTTCACTAAAAACACACATCTGATGGGATATAACTAGTTAACAGGGATGCATTGTTATGAATTGTGTGAAATATGTACCTATACTGCTGGTTGGGAATCACTGCTGTAGTGGAATGAAGTTAATATGTTTATACACTTTATTCATGAGAAAGACTTTTTACCACAGCAAACTATGAGAAAGTTCAATACATATACTTTCACATGCACATGTATAGACATACTTGACAACTTAGTTTTCATGCATAAAAAGAGTGTGTAAATTTATAGTATATTAAAAGACAATGAATGTATGTTTCTAGTACATGCAGTTTCTTAGATCTGCAACAGCAACACACAGACAGAACAGCAGACGAGATAAAGAGAAAACTTACTCTCTTTCATCAGAAACATTAGTAGCTCTGAATCTAGAATGTTAATAAATAAAAAATGAGCTATTAAAAACATCAGAAGATTATTAAACACAGTATAGACTGTAAATAAAAACTACATCTAATCACAAGCTCCATAGGAGTGCATGTGTAAAGACACACTATATGTGATGTCATATACTGTTTTCTCTTATATACCTTATATATACAGAGTATATATAAATACATGCTTGTCTATAGACTCTACCACCTGTGCAATGTTATTGTAACTAAAAGCTTTGAAATAGCGTCCTATAAGTTTTATCATTAATTGTCATTTAAAGCAAACATGATATCAAAATGTAATTGTTTTACTCAGGCTGGTTGTGTTCTTCAGTGCAAAAAAATATTCCAAGTAACAAGAAGTCTTCATAATTTGTTTGTTTTAAAAATTGCTTTGGTAATCTAAATATCTCATTACACAAAGAAAAACAAGAGACTGTAAAAGTAAAATTGGTTAGCAAACAGCAAATCGTGTTGACTTTAGAGGTCTTGTAAGCGATGTTAGCTGTTTAGCCTCTCTTTTAGCCAAATTCCATTTTTAAGTTTAATGAGGACTATCACAGAAAAAAGTCACCCACTGTAATAAAATCGCGTACATTACCTAGATAATTGTAACACAGTTACAGCAATAAACAAAGTAAACTGAGAACAATACAATACAGAGACCAAGCATAAAACACAATATTTTTTCATGTGGAAAATGGCAAAAAAGATTTTCAGAGCTCTGTTTAAAAATATTAATTTTAGGTCCTGAAAGTGCTTTCTCACATTGGGGGTAGATCATCATCTTCCTGCCAAAGGGGGCGACGTGAGGATGGTTCAGGTACGGGGGAGGGACTTTTGGTTTTAGTCTCATCTTTAACAAGACTTTCGTGTCCCACCAAACACACAGAGCCCACTTCCTGCCTGTCCATCATCTGAGGGCACTTCCTAGGCGTGTCCTCAGCATCTCTTGGGGGCGGGGCCACAGAGCTAAGGGTGAAGCTGAGAAAGTTGCCATGGTTACAAAAGCAAAGCAGGGCTGTGAAAGGGATGTTGAGGAATGCATTCAGTCTAAGTTTTGTTTTGTTTAGCTTAACACCCTCTGTTCTCAAACCAGCCAGAGATAACAGAGAATCAAGTGCAATAGAACTGAGTATTTAGGTTTTAAAGAGTTAAAACCAAGATTAAAGAGATTAAAATCCAAGGATTTATGCAGACACCCCAAAAACTATTTGGACACCAAGCCACACTGTTTATGTCATTGCATCAAATAACAAAATACTGGAGCTAAGAATTTATTTTATATAAAGTTTGATAAAATTATATATATGGTCTTTATAAAGACAAAAATTGTAAATGAAAAAAATGGATTTAATGCATTTTACGTTAAAATTTAAAAGAAGTGATTTCTGAGAAACTAACTATGGAATATGCAAATATGCATCATAAGTGCCAATGACATAAGTGCCCAAATATATTTGCTGCCACTGTATAACAGCAAAATAAAATGTAACAGGTTAATCAAACAAAAGCAAAAGGCAATAAAAAAGTTGTATTGTAGAAACAGGAAGCCAGTTAAGATTTAGTAACAGATAGCACAACAAAAATCAGTCACAAGACTATCATCTCTCTTCTAGAAACCCAGGCAAAGACACACAACAAATCCAACAGCACATCAAAAAAATCACAATCCATGTTAATATTCACCAATGTTAATTATATACTAATATAAACACAAATCTCCAAACAGTCAGAGCACTCAGTGACACGCCATTCCTTGAGGGTTCTAACCTGTCCAGAGACAAGTCTGTCGTCTCTCTGAGCCTGAGGCATGACTGGTTTCTTACAGCGACAGGAGGGGAAGTTTTTGGTTTGACAGAACCAGGACTAGGAAGAAAAACATTAACAGTTTGTCCCACCCCCCTTCTTGTTTTTTGGTATGCTCCGGTTCTTTGTGAAAGCATGTCATTCTTCTCAATGTCTGGTTGACCTTCATCCCAGCACTCTTCATCATAATCTCCAGAGCGGTCAACATTGGTGACAGGTATGTGCGCAATGTCAGGGTTCTTTTGGGTATCTACAGCAACCGGAACTTGGTCAGCTGGTTCATTTCTGTCAAAAATACCACATGCTAATAAAATCATAGACCAGATTTAGAAAAGTAACAGCACACCCCAACTAAGCTGCACGATCTGAGGTACCAACATCCTGAGGTACCAAGATGTTTAAAAGTGTAGAAACAGACTTAGCAAATACCTTTAAATATTTATAAGTTGCACTTATATTTATAAGTATGTTAGTCGCATACATCACAAACCCCCCAAAATTAGGACTTTTAGTTCATTTATCTTGCCCCACCTCTTTCCAATCCAGGTTCTCTTTGTCTTTATGTTTCTTTCCAGATATTGGAGGTCTTTTTCTCCACTCATTCCCAACTGCATGCTTCCTTTCTGGGATAAGGAAACTGCTGCAGTGACCTCCCTTTTGGACTGCGGCTGCGGGAGAAACTTGTTATATTGCGCTCCTTTTATTAAATTCTGAAACGCTCCCGTCCTGCGAGCTAACATGTCGTCCTTTTGTGCATTTGGTTGCCTCTCCTCCTCTTCCTCATCTTCATCATCATATTCTTTATCATCTTTCACTTTCTCAGCCATGTTGACCTCTGGCAGCCCATGATGTGAATGGGTCAAAGGTCGTTTGAGGTCAAATACGGTGGGACTCTGGGGTTCGGGAGGCACAACTACGGCAGGCTCGGGGTTTGAATCTCCACTGAGTTAGAAAATTCATGACGATGGAGATGTGTATGGAAAAGAGAGAAAGAAAGAGTCAGAGGCAGGAAAAAAAGAGTTAAAAGGTAGAACGTAAGGAAGAAATAATGCAGAGACAAGCAGGGAAAGATGCAGTCCAGTGAGAGACAAAGCAACTGCAATGCAGCCACTCAAAAGCTACTGACACACTGGTACACTTCATAATTCTCTGAGACAAGCACAAAAACGAGTTTCAGCTTTTGCCATTTCCGCAATGTCCAGACTCATATTTCAACTCATACTGGTGCTGTAAGACATTCACAGCTGATTTTTGTTCTAAACAACCCGCATTAGCAATTCATAGCATCTTTAAGTTGTGGTACATTTGTTAGCATCATGCTAACAGCCTCACAAGACAAGTTCTCCAGCTTCACAAAACCCAGTGAGATGAAGCCAACATGCCACTATTAATGCAGCATCACTGCCAAGATGGCTAGCACACATTCCCACACGGCAACATGTAAACATGTTACTTTGAAAACTCTAGGGACGTTCAAAAGGTCCAGTTTTTGATGTTGTACTAACATTATTGCTTTGTTATAAGAACATTGCTTAACGTTTTGTTTACCTTCAGAATAATGTTTTTGATATATGATATATACTGTTACAAAATGTTCTGCTATCGTTCCTGCAAGAACATTTTGAGGATGTTTAGAGAACTTTTTAAGAAATTTTTAAGAACGTTACTGAACGTTCTGAGAACAGTCCCTGTTATCTGGGCATGCTGTCCAAATAGAGCACCTGTCAACTGCTCTCTTTGTCAGTATGGAGCCCAGCCCTATGGTGGGCACAGCAACAGGTGCCGTGGAAAGAAGATATCGGAGCTTCTCTGTCACGTTTCCCTCTTCCTCTCCACTTTCCTTATCCTCATCATTCCAGGAAGTACTTTCCATCTCTGTCACTCCCCCAAATGTCACAAAACGTCGCCGCTCGCTGGAGGGACGGTCCCGGCAACCAGCCAGGTCATTCTTGGCAAGCATCGCCTTGGAGGCGATAGAGAGGCAGCCTTTTTCAAGACACGTCTGACACAACGGGACAATGGGCTCGTCGCTGTTCACACGCACACACACACGACATATGACACAGTTAAAGGAATAGAGGAAGAGTAATGATGAACTAAAATGTACTAATGGAGAACAAAAAGTCAGTCTGAGGATTGTGTATTGATATTATCATGGGGGGAAAGTATGTCTGTAATATGCAAACACACCAAACTGAAGGGCTGACCCGCCCACTGAAGGGCAATCTGACTGATAGCTAAAGCGACCCATCACAGCTCACTATTTCATTTATCTCATTTTCATTTCATACCACATCAACAAGGTGCTACATAACAAACAATAGGAGAGACTTAAGTTTGGCATATTTAAAACTGTAAATCAGCCAGTTAGATTAAAGCTAAATAGACTCAATAGAGAAAGTTTTTACAATTTTGCCTGCAGTAGCATATCATTAGGCAGTACGTAAGCATGTCATTTAAGTCTGAGACTAATGCAAGCTTGGCCTTTTGAGACATATGGAAATCTCCGAGATGCAAGGCAAAGTGCCATACTTAAGGAATGACACAGAGTCCTGAATCTCACTCAGTGGCACTTATTCAACTGCTTTGTGTGCTCTCTCTGTCTGACACACACACACACACACTCTCCAGCTCTCTTTCTCTGCAAGCATCACTTGGTTTCTGTAGTTGCCGTGGTGATGTGTGTTTGCAAAAGAGGGGCTTCCCTCTCCAGAATTTTGCATCACACAAAGGCGCATTTTAACAAACATCTACACAATAGCGTAAGAAGACAGACCACTCTTATGCAGCACTCACTGCATCGACACGCTAATTTTCTTGGCTTTGAGCCCTTTAGTGTTTCATATATATTTTAGGCCTCCACTGGGTCCTAACCAGGCATGACAAAGTACAATACTAGAATCAATTAATTTGTCTGTCAGCACTATAAACCAAATACATGCTAAACCCTTTGAATGAAGACAATGAATGTGTAGTCACACTACGCTTTGAGCACACAAAACTGTTCTGCAACAGGATTTGAAATCAGGGACTTTGAATTAAATGCTCTGAGACTTTATCACTAACAAACACAAATTCAAAACGTTAAAATCATTAATCTACTCTAAATGTGCAATTTTGATGGTTGTATTTTGTGTGTAGTACTTAGATTTTCTATTTGTCTTGAAACTTGTGCATATGTGTTTGTTTTTCTTTAGGTATAATTTGTTTATATGTGTAAAGAAACACATAAACTCTCTGGGTAGACTTAGTCTTTGAAAGATGCTGGGTCAGTCCATGTTAGGTCAGGGGTCAGAGGTAAAGGTCACCTGCTCTCTGTATTCATCTTGAGTCTCTGCCACTTCTCCAGGTCTGACTGAGTCATGGTCGTTTGAGCCAATGACTGTCGAAGATCTCTCTGTGGGACGGGCCCACTCTGGCCCCGCCTTCTGGCCAGGTCATCTTTCTCTACATTGGACACCACCACCCGCCCCCCTGCCTCTCTGTTTGGCCCCTCCTTATTCTTTTCCTCACTTTCACTCTCTTTCTCTGGGGTCAGGAAGGGATTTTCCTTGCGAGTTATTATTGACACTTCAGAAGGGATGGAGCCATCTTCACTGTAGATGAGTACGGAAGATAAAATTGAACTGAGTAATGTGTCACTACATTAAACTAAACCATAGACCATAATTTAAACTATACACAGCAGTCACATAGCCACTCAACTAAATACTTAACTAACTACAGTTGTCACAACCTGTAATCTAGTGGCAACCCATAAAATACAGTCTATAAGATACATACTTGTTTAAAAACAGTGAGATAGCTAGTTAAAAACAAAACATGCGCCATTGAAGTCTAAAAAGTTGAAAATCACTCATCACAAATTAGAAGTGACTCCTGAATTCCGTACACACAAGAATGATAATTATAGGGCATTTACTTTAAAATACTACTTCACATCACTACTTCATATTGGTTGTTTGTGAGAGAAAATGAATTTGATTATGTTTGTGTTTTGAGAGACCTGATCTCTGTATTTATCTTGAGTCTCTGCCACGTCTCCAGGTCTGACTGAGTGATGCAAGACTGGACCAATGACTGATGAGGATCTTTGGTGGGGCGTGGCCCTCCCCCGGCCCGCCTCTTTGCTAGATCATCTTTCTGAGTGTTTGGAATGACTATCCTCTTGTCTACCTCCCTCTCATCTTCCACATTCCTTTCTTTTTCTTTCTCTTTTTCAGGATTTAGAAAAGGATTGTCCTTACGGGTTATGATTGACACCTCAGGGGAGGCAGAGTCCGCCTGACTGTGGTAAAAATATAACAGTATATGAAATTATGAAATGCACCAAATATGTGCCCACAAATACATAAAACAGAACGAAAGAAAGAAAGAAAGAAAGAAGAACTGCTATAATGATGCACAACTAATATGAATTTTACAATAATAACAACCATGGAAATTTCATAATGCCATATAAATAATATACAGGTATAAATTTTATAACCAAGATCCTATAACCTACAGCAGAGCACCATAAAGTTAAGAGTTAAGCACCATAAAGGCTGCCAGGTTGTTCTGATTGGTTTTAAGAGTGTTCTGAGTAATTGCTAGGATGTAGGTTAAAGGTCCCCTGTGTGTTTAAATTTAAATGGTTTGAAAGTTGGAATTTTAATTCATGTACATTAACAGTGTGTCAGAACAGCCTGTGTTTAATGGAGGCAGATTAAAAGCTAAAAGAGAAATTCCAGACAGAAAGTCTAAAATGAATATCTTCAGGATTTTTCACTACCAGGAAAACCAAAAGTGTGATTTAAAAGAAAATAACACTGATTTCCTGAAGAAAGTGTTAAGAAAAAGTAGGTTCAAAACAGAGTTAGAGATTTAACGCAAGTTTAAACAATAACTGTGTTTTGTTTCCATCCCTTTCTCACACCTCCTTTTCTCCTGTTCCAGCTTCTCCATCCTCTCCAAAACGGCATGCTGGGAAGCCAGTCGGATTCCCTCCCATTTCTCTCGGTCCTTCCAACTACAGGAGGCCGGCAGGAAGTGATGCAACATGCTGGGTTTGGACTGATTCATGCGTGCCCTGCGAGAAGCAAGGTCATCTTTTTGGACATCTGGAACTTTCCTATCTCCCTCTTCATCATCATCTTCCTCATCCGAGTCCCACTCGTGTGGGACGGTAGTGCGCAGGAAGTCATTGTTACGTCGAAGAATAATGTCAGGTGAAGGTGGTTTCGGTTTATTGGCCTCCATAGAATTCATCTTTGGACTAAGGGGAAAATTTGCCATGACAACATTTAAATATATTTGAAAACCATTTTTGACAGAATGTGACAGAATGTGTTGGTGCTTCCATTCCAGGTGTTTCATCAAGCCTTCAAACCAAACCAGGCTAGCACAGCTAAATGAACTACTACTTAGCTCCAATATAGCACACAAGCACTTTATTATCACCAAGGCAGAGTCCATGCATGACTGATTACTTCACTAACTTAACAAGTCAGTATCACATTGCACTACACAGTCAATGTCAACATGAAATATTAACTAAACTGCACTGGCTGGAACCAATTTACAACAAAACACAGTCTGACAATCAGTATCACTTCATGCTAAGTCTGCAAAATGTTAAACAATCGCAGCATGCAGTTATTTAGCAGTATTTTATTGTAAATTCAGTTCATCTGAATTAATAATCATGATAGCAATATCAACAATTTTGATTTTTGCTATAATCACCTAGCCATACTCCATGCTACAACATAGCAAATACTTTTCTTTTCAGCACAAAACTGAAAAGACTGTGTTTACAAGAATACCCCCCATGGAGCAACCTTGTAAAATGCTTTACTTAACCCCACAAACTTTGTGTTAACAGGTCAGATCTTTATCCACTATTTCCCACACACAGTTGGTTAGCAGTTTTAGTCGCTGTGCACACAGACACACAGACAGGCGGTTTTCACAGCAATCGCTGACCTGTTGAATCGCACAGAAGCAGGTAATACTTTAATTCCTGACTTTTCCAGCTTCTTCAATTTCTTAAGCTCCGCCTCCTCAAGCTCCACCCCTTTATCACCTGTCCAGGTGAACGTTTTTTGGAATGCAGGGCTCTTAGATATGACAGCCCCTTCTTTTATTAGTTCTACACTCTCCTCTCTGTGGAGAGGAATATTAATTTCATAGTACAACCGCACACACACAATTCTAACAGTCGTTGATACATTAACCAGATGATGCCTGAGTGAACAGATTTTTGTTTAGACAGAAGATTTTTGTTTGAAGCCAGAAGAAGGTTTTCAGCCACTACCTGAGAAAACAAACCACGCGCTGTCAGAAAGGGGTTGTGATTACCTCAGTGGTCTTTCTCCTCCTACAGGAGATGTTGACATACTTCTTCTGTCTTCCTCTCTCTCGCTCCTCCTCTTCCTCAGAGGGGCAGGAAGGTAGTTGGTCTGGTTACTTTTGTTCGGCAGGTACTGGTTGAAGGGAAGAGCGGCTCGAGGCTCTTTGTATGACACCCGACGGGCAGACATGTCATCCTTACGAACGTCCGGCAACTTCCTGTGGCTGCTGTCACCTTCAGAGTCTGTCGGAAGAAGATAGTGAGAGAAAGAAATATGATTTACTCCTCAGTTCTTCTTTCAAAATTACTTTTATTTAATGTTTTAAGTATTTGACAGCATTTTACATTTTTACCAGGGACTGTTAATTATTTTTTAAAAACTTGGCAGATGTGTTGTCATATATCTTTGTTTTTTGGTGTCTTGTACCATGATCTAGTTACACACACAGCACACATTCCTGCTGACAGATGAGTGTGTGAACGTCTGTCCAGCACAACAGCTGCTGTCACACCCCCAATCCATGTAAAGTATGTGGGAATTATTCCTCTAACTCTTCTAACTGAGTAGTCTTCATGACGTGTGTGTGTGTGTAGTCACCACCAGCTGCTCTCACCTATAGGTTTGCTGACTGGACAAACCCGGAGGGCTTGTGTGTGTGTGTTGAGATTGATGGATCAGCATGTAGCTGTTGTAGATTCAGCTAGGAAATTATAAACTCTAAAGGGCTGATCACATCAACAATAGAAAAAGTATAAAAACTATAAAGTTCTTATTTATTCTTATCAGTGTAGTTTTGCTGTGGACAATTTTTAAAAATTCATTTTTATAGTTGTCATTATCATAATTTGTGATGTGAACAGACCTAAACACAAGTGAACATTTTTGCTGCTTGATTTTTACTCAATGGTTCTGTTATAATGACAGTGTCTATCTTTTCCTATTTGTGAAGCATGAGATAAGATTTTTTGCAGCATTTACAACTGTGATTCAATTTTAATTCACCAACAAAATCATTCAATATATTTTCCTGGTTTATGTAAACTATATACAAAAATAGGCTGATAAATCATAAAGTCATACCGTCGCTATTGCAGCGAATAACAGTGTCTGGAGAGGGAGTGTTTTGCGATCGTGAGCCAAACGAGTCAAGACTGTCGAACGAATCATCACGGCCGTGCCTCGGGGGAGACAGCGAATCAGAACGCTCTGATTCCCAGCTGTCTATGTAACCACTGTCCCTGATACTGCGCTTAGGGGAGTCCATCTCTTCACTTACACACTCCTACACAAACCCGTCAAAGACATAAAATAATATGATAGCACAGGAATTGTTCAGGTTGCTTATATGCTTATATATTTACCTTTCGCATCATGGAAAGAAGGCCTTCAAATTCTTTTAAATTGAGTGTGGGACCATTGTACGTTGCACAACTGTTAGCAACTTTACCAAGCCAGTATATAGTTATGAGCACCTAGTCATTCAAACACACAGACATATACACAAAGAGTTTGAGGCAGGAATACAGTTATCAGCACAACTGGATATGTACAAATGAAGCAAACGGCTCAATGTACTTACATTCTTTAGTTTTCTACTGCAGTCAGAGCCCCTACAGCAGAAAACAACAGACAAAAAGGCATATTAAACACAACTGTCACTCGTACCACAAAAATAGTCACAACTGTCAATCTAAGCAATAGGCCAACAAGTTCAAAACCTATTTTTGTTTGTTTAGGCTACAATTTTAGCCTAAACCTAAGGTTTGGCTAAAATTGTATATATTTCAAATCCCCAACAAAATTGGTAAAACATATAACTTTCAATGTAGCTACTTTATCTTTCACAGACACTCACACACACATACGTTAGGTTTGCTCGTATTGATGTATCCTGCAGGTCTCCAGGATCAAACAGCTGTGATCCCTTCAGTCCCAGCTCCTCACATCCTCTCAGGAACATGGTCAGATTATCCTGGTGAGACAGCACCCATTACACACCTGCTGACCACTGTATGCAGCAGATACAGGCCACATCTCAGCGTGTGTGTGTGTGTGTGAGATTAAATGTGAGTGCTTCGCTAATTTTGTATTAATATAATTAATAATATATAATTATAATTAACATAAATATCTTAATGGTATATACATATGGTCATCATTTAATACTTTGTATAATCCTTTAGTGCTATGATAGTCTACGGACAGTATTGAACTGATCAAGCCCAAATAAAGCTATCGGTTGTTGTTTTTTTTTCAGCTGAGCTGCAGCATCACACACAAACACATGCTCTTTTTGGACAGTACAGGATTTGTTCAGAGACAGCAGTGCTGAGACTACCCTGACACAAACAGGCACTCACCACAGACAAAAGACCAACACAAACAAACGCACAAACACTAACTGCACTTACTAGTCCAGCGATGGGTGTTGGAAGTCTGTTAATTTTTTTCACTAGGCCTGGTTTGACTGAACTCAGCAACCTGATGAGTCACGAAATCAGAGAGAGAGAGAGAGAAAGAGAGAGAGAGAGAGAGAGAGAGACAGAGAGAGAGAGAGAGAGAGAGAGAGAGAGAAAGAGAGCATTAAATCCTTGTCATAAACAGAATCACTCAAAATGCATAATGTCATGGGACTCAACAGCACATCATTATAATGGTAAACAAAACAAAACATATGAACTGGAATCATAAGTGAACCAGAAACATGACACTTTCCAAAACAGTTCTAAGAATCTTATATATACTGTATGTGTATGTATATATATATATATATAACAACACTCATGAAAAACTGTAGAAAGAAATGAGATAATATTGTTTATTGTGTATTTAAACAATAGAAGTCTATGGAATGTCTCAATTTAGATATGTGTGTGTGTGTGTGTGTGTGTGTGTGTGTTTGTGTGTGTGTGTGAAACCCACTCGCATAGCAGTATGCCATTCTCCAATCCACTTCTGAAATCCTTATCACCAAATCGTCTTCCTGTCACAGCCTGTCAATCACACACAATAGCAAAACCATCAGCAATATGCTCTGAGTTTTACTACTAAACACATAGTTGATAGCTTTTCAGATTAAAGCAAACTTCCTTTATGATATTATCATTTCAGCATGTTTTGCTTCCCTGTTTTTTAGGCCTAAAAACTAAACAAGAGAATTTTCACTGAAATAGTGTGCACACACACACACAGTGGTGTGTGTTTGTGTTCGGAAATGTGTTAAGTAATGAGGATCAGTGTTCTGATATAATCTACACTAACCTTTACCTGTTGTGTAATACTACTGTGTGTGCGCCCGTGTGTGCTTGTGTGTAAATTAAAGAGACATTAACTTTTTATTGCCAAGAGGCAAAGTGCATGAGATTATTAAAGATTATTTTCAAAGATGCAAAGCATCTTGGAATCAAGGCAAGTACACACACACACACACTGTCCTCCATCTGCTACTAAAAAGCCAGCCTAAGTGTTATTTATTTATATGTTCCATATAATATCCTGACCTGTTTAAAATCAAGAGGCATCAGATTATGGTTTTAAAAAGGGCTCCAAAGAATTACAAAGAATCAAAATAATAATAGAGTAACTCCACTGTCTGTGAATTATTGTGCTTTATTATCAGAGACGTCTTTCTTAAACAAACTGTAACTTTTTCAGTTGGATTCTGTGAATACTTCTGAATGATGTCTCTGTGGGGCTTTGTGGGTGTATTTTTGGAGCTGTTGCTAACTGTGCTAATGGCTAAAACAGCAATGGCATCATTATTGAAATATGGGTCACTATTGTCTAACACACACTGAAATGGCTCACTTATTGACTATTCTTTAGATATAGTATTGTAATCATCATAGGGAAACTATTAAAAAACTATTTCAATCATGACGCTAAGACGTCACGATTTAAACCCCCAACCCCACCACTTACTTTTTTAAAACAAAGTGACTCCTCTTTACACAAGTACACACACGTACACGTTTCCACTCTGGATTAGAGGTAAGCTGTTTCACAGGTCATCGGGTCACAAAATGCCCCTTTGTAACCCAATATGCATCTGTTCAGTAGCTCAACTGATCCTGTAGCTCAACTGCTAGAGCGTTGTGTTAGCAGCCCTGAGGTTGCAGTTTGATTCCCAGGGAACACATATACTGATCAAATGTGTAGCCTGAATGTACTGTATCTATAAATGTAATGTCCACATTTTTTAAAAATGTTGTTTTTAAAAATGTTTTTTTTTTAAGTGTTTTTTTTAATTGTGTTATACCTCATATATTTTAAATACATTATTTTTAAGCAGTCCGCAGAATGTTTTAAAAACATTACAATTAAATGCATTACAAACATTAAATGTTTGAATAACATTTTTAAAACTGAGCAATATTCCAATAACAACATTCCCAAAATTAAAATTACATTTTATCTGGTTTTGTTTCTTAGTATACACATTATGGAAATGTTCTTACAACAAGATGTGCTAACAGAAAGAGGAAGTCAGCGAGAGATAAAGCAAGGGAGAAAGAAAGAGAGAGGGAGAAGATTGATGGAGACATCTTTAGGAAGAACCAAAAAAAGCGTCTGGAAGCAGACGAACTGTTACGTTACCTTGACGCCAGGCTCTCTCGCAAAACACACACACACACCTGCTGGTGACAGTCTAGTCAACATACCCACAGGAACAAGCTCCCCTACAGTGCAATTGTGCAAGAGACTAAATGCCATTCATCCAGGACTGACAAACTCTCCAGTCATCCAAAAAGAGCCTTTTGTTCTTGCTATGAGACAGACTTGGCCTTTTAATGTTCTATGTGAAAGTCTAACAGTGGAATTATGGTGGAAGACAATCATAATGGAGGCCATGCACTGAATGTGCGTCCACTTCCACATTCAGTCCACAGCGCATGAATAAGCAAAAGAGGTCATATTTACAAGTGGGAAACTCTGGTTTCTAGATGATGCCCAAAATGCCAAGTTGTGACATTGAGGAGATTTAAATACCAATGTTGCATTTCAAGAAGGTCAGTTTGTTAGAGGAGATCTTCTCTCTCTTCTTTATATACATACATGTACAAACAAGCACACACATACACACAAGGAGAGTAGTTATAATAAATCTATCTGTCATCTATTTGTCTGTCTGTCTTTGTTTGCCTGGCATTTTAAACCAATAAAGTTATAAATTACATCATAAAGTCTTGAAACATTTTCTGTTGCAACCACACATGATAATGTGCCCCATGACATCATTATTAAGCGCAGAGAGAGACGAGAATAGCGCCCCTATTCCTGCTTATAATCACCTAAGCAACAGCCTCAGCAGCAAAAAGCAGAAAGCAGAGGCACTCTCTAAGAGAGAGAGAGAGAGAGAGAGAGAGAGAGAGAGAGAGAGAGAGAGAGAGAGAGAGAGAGAGAGAGAGAGAGAGAGAGAGAGAGAGAGAGAGAGAGAGAGA
>JBAJNP010001458.1:0-61538 GCA_036877545.1 Yasuhikotakia modesta
GTGCGCTTTATCTTTGTGAGACGGTCAACACTTTCATCTGCAGCAGGAGATTGCAGAAGAGCCTCCTGGATTCCTTCAGTTCTTAAACCAATCTGTTTAAAAGGAACCATTGAGTTTTTTATGTTCTTAAACAACGATTTGTAACATTTAGAAATTTGTTTCTGGAGGCCCACCTCAAGAACATCAGCAGCAGCTCCAGCCAGGTAAGCACGTGCTTTAGCTACAACAGCTCTGGGCAGGATGGTGGCAGCATCATTGATCATGTAAGCACTACCAGCAGCTCCAATCATTAGAGGAGCTTCACATTGAAACAGAAACCAATTAATTTTAAAGACAAAATCATTGAATATCACAAGACAAGGATTTCAACAAATGATCATGCCTTCTCATCACTGACTACCATGATTTGCTATGACTTACTATGATAGAAGTCTAGCTGAAGGGCTCTGCTGAAACGGAAACTAAGCCTGTTCAGTTTTGGGCTCAAGAGCTTGATGGCAACATTTGCTGCACCAGCACTGAAAATGGAAAACCATGATCACTTTAGGTTATGCTCAAATTAAGGAATAATTTTGGAATACTGAGGAATCTTGAAATTAAGATTTTATTCTTACACGGCTGCCATATCAGGAGCAGTGATTCTGGTCAATGACTTAATGTGGGAATAGGCAAAGCTTGCCACATGCATGTTGGTCTCAAGTCTCAAAGCACCAGCAAGACTAGAGACAAGAGCCACTGAGGGCTTGGTCTCAAATAACACAATACAAGCAACCATGCGCACTTCAGGGTGGAGAGCCCTGTCCAGTAAGAGCTGCAGGGCCACTGGCTGGACCTGAAGTAAGACAGAAAGTTTTCTTAAAACTTTAAAATAAATGTGAACTAGTTTTTTTGCATTGTATCGTATTTTTTAAACCAGTGATATTTACCATTTTGGGCTCTTTTTTGGCAATGTTCCTCAGGGCCAAGATAGCATCAACCTGGACTCTTAAGGGTAGAGTGGTAGCAGCAGATCTCAATCCTGGTAGAAGCTTCATGATAGTCTTCAGAGTAGCAGGGTGTCCTGCATTACCCAGAACTTTCAGAGCCAATGAGATTTCAGGAATGTCATTCTTGGCAATGGCCTCTGCAGCAATGTCCAGAATGGGCTAAGGAGATTAACGCGTATATAATTAGAATATAAAGTAAAGAACTAATTCTTTTCACAAATTAGAGGTGGATTTAGATGGTTACCTTGAGGAGCTCAGAAGAGCAGGTGGGAACTGCAACACAGTGCTTGGCAATCATAGAACCAAATCCAAGCATGACCACTTCACGCACAGCTGGGATTGTGGCAATTTTTTCATGCATAGCCAAACTCTGTTCAAAAAAGATTTTTATTATAATAAACCACATCTAGGTTAGGCTAAGGCCACATTTGAAAACTTACAGCAGTCAACTGGATGGTGTCCAAATCAGCAGTAACCATTTGCAGAGCAATCACAAGAGCCTGGATGAATTCAGGAATGGTAAGTTCACCAGCCACAAACTTCTCTTTTATGAGTTTTACAACGACTGGTGTTCCAACAGCCGGAAGAGCATCCAAAAGCCAGCGCCTAACAGATTGATTGTTTTAGTAAAAAGTACAAACAGCACTGATTCAGTTTTATTGACATACCAGGCCTAAACATTTTACCTGTAAACTGGTTTGTCCTTGAACTGAGCCCAGATAGCCTCAATGTTCTCCAAGGTGGCAACACGAAGAAGCTGGATGAGCTGAACAAACTTCAGAGGAGCATCATCATGGACCATGGCCACGTTGTTGGCAACCAAGTGCTTTAGGACCTCTATGATCTGGTTAAAGACAATGTTCAGGTGTGGGATGCAGAATGCATTTCGCATGAAACAACAAAATAAATTAATTTTACCATTTGACATTTACCTGGGCTGGTGCATCACTGATCTTTAGAAGCTGAAGTGGGGTCTGAAGAACCTCAGCTGCAAACTCGTACTCCAGGGAGCCACGGGGCTGGTAATCAGCTTTGATCGGAGCAACTGGGGTCTTCTCAATTTCAACAAAAGCCAAGGTTTGTCTGAAACAAAACTTAACCTTTTAGTCTTTATTTTTAAATTTTTTTTAGTATTTTTCAATGGATGCTCACATAGGACTAATCATACTTTGCTTCCATCTGGGCAGCACCATGGATCTCATTGAAGGGTGAAAACTGATGCACTTCCTCAACTGTCGCTTCAGCAATCAGCACACCGGTGGCAGCTGGTTTCATGATGTAGTTGTAAGTTGCCGCTTCAGCTAGACTCTTGACCCTCTGTTAAAAGAGAAATGGATTAATGTCACATTTAGTGTGTATTTAACATAATATTATAGTTGTTTCTAGTGTTTTGTATTACCCTTGTGCATTCAGGACATCTTTCAGTGTATGCCAATCCAACGTCCTTCATGATTCTCTCCTGACAGTGGCTGAGATCCTTAGACTTAGTGACAATAATGTGGTTGGCCTTTAGATCCTCATTGATGACATAATGTGTCCTGCACACTCCCTGAGCTCCAGCCTTACATCGAGGTTTTAAAACATTAGATCAGAGAATAGATCAGAGAATAGATCAGAAAAGTTCCTTGGTCATGATCTAACCTCTTGCAGCTCATAGATGTTCTGGGTCTTCTTGAGGTTGAGCTGAAGGATATTGAGGATTCCTCTGTGTATGTTCATAACCGTAGGGGACACTCCTGCTGGGGCAAATACCCTTCCCACCAAACCATTAGCATACTCAAACTTGATGGGAATCTGAAGCTGAGGGGCCAGTGCTGTGGTGAGCTTAGTGGCAGGAACAAATGGATCCTTGGGCCAGATGCCACCATACTCAAAGAGCAGAGGATCCATGAGCTGTAGGAAAACATTTACACTTAACTGATGGTAATACCTTTTGAAAGAGCTTGTGCCCGCTTTTGAAACACATTTTTTGCATTTAGTACCACAGTAAAGCCTTAAACTCAGTGGGGGTTTTTTTGGTCCTTAGTAGTGTTTACCTTCATCAGGAAGATACTCTCTGTCACAGCGGTCAGGAGAACCTTGCTGCTGACTTTGATTCCTGCTCTAGCCAGACCTTCTTGAGGGAGACCACCCAAGAGCAGAGCCTCATACTTGTACACATAGGTCTTATCAAGGGCAAACTCAGGTACTGAAAAGATTTAAAGTTTTTTGGGGGGTTAAAATCATTGTTAAGATCAATTCCAATTTTTTAATTACCACTAAAATGTATCACAAAATTATATTACTTACCAAGGTTAATCTGTTGACATGCTGTAAGAAACAAATAAGACATTTACATTTTTAGATTTCAAGATGTTTCAACTTTCTAAATGAATTGAATCTGAATGAAAAGTTTTTTTAACAAGAGTTAACCACTTTTAACTACAAATTCTAGAACATGTAATCTTGACTTACCCACAAGGGCTACTGTCAGGGCAAGCACAACAGCTCTCATGGCTGGTGGTTGGTGAAAAACTCTACAGAGGTGCAGACCTTTTATAGTAATTCCTTGCAAAAATAATTATTAACAAATGCATATCATTTGTACATTACACCAGACTTTTATTTGGTCAACTGATTTGAGAAGTTAGGTTACCCTGGCCTGTCATCTTGTAATTCTGCCGGACAATGTCCACAATTAAGTATTTGTCATCTTATGCAATAAGGCTAATCAGAAAAAAAATTGTATTCTAGTTCAAGTTATTTATTTTATTCAATTTATTTATAGAGTGCTTTTCACGATAGTACAGGTACATTGTCTATCATATTATACACTGTTTAATATGATAATATGAAAAGAAACAAAATTGCAATTTGACCCTAAATATGGGAAAACAATATAATACCTTTACAGTTTGCATGACATAAGTTTGCATCATGATAAAGGGTGAGTGTACATGCAATATTAACATTAATTTAGCTTGTAGAATCACCACCCAATCTTGTTGAAGGGATCACTTTGATTGGCTGTTCATCTTATATTAAACTCATATAGCTTTAATATTTTATAATCTTTAATTAAATTTGCATGTGTCTGTATGCCGAACAAGGTTATCGTAAAAAGGTAAGCGTGTGAGTTTTGGCTGTTGAACTCTCATTTGTTGGTTAGTATTGATGGTAAGTTATACTGTAAGCATTATGTGCCACTTTCATTTAAATTTAATTTAAAAACCTAAAGCTAATTTTTTACTTTATGCTCTTTAAAACTTGGTTGGATCACCAAGTGACTATCCAAATAATCATTGTTAACTTGGTTTGATGACATAGAGCTATCAGTTTTTGGGTTAGGTTACCCTAGACCTTAATTATGTAATCAAAAGATTATTTCTAAAGTTCGATCTGATTATTTAATTTTACTAAACAGTAGATGAACTTTGCACCTAAAAAGGAAAGCAACAAAAATGTCTTTAGTTGTAAAAGGAATTACTGTCTCAGTAAAATAGTAACTCGCTACAAATGAGTTTGTGAAGGCAGTTTGAATTGTTTACACCTTGCAAATGTTATAAAACAATCCTGTCAGTTTGTTGAACTGGGACAGCTCACCATGACGTGATAATTCTCAATTACTATGGAATTAATAATAAACAAGAAATAGAAGATATACAATTAACTATAAAGATACTTCGGTGTCCATATTTGAGATATATATGAGATATGATATATATATATATGGGGCATGTGGTAAACGTAAATCTTAATTTTGACACCGAATATGCCTTTTTATATGTTACCAAAATGTATTTTTAACTATGAGAAGTTAATTGGTAACTTTCCTCTAAAAAGCATAGACCACACTGGTTTAGCATATTGGCAATCATACTTTGCTTATTTTGTGATATTAAAAAGGCACAAATCAAGATACATATGTTTATCTTGTATCTAGCATCTGCAGATTCATCCTAATGCCTCTTTATTTATAGTATTGTAATCTGTAAAAGGACCATTCATTCAGGATCAGTCATGTGATTTGTTTATTAATTCTCATTTGATATTGCCAGTTTCAAAACGATCAGCAACAGAAATACCGTTTAAACACAACCTTCTGAACAGTAGCAGGCTAATTAAACTTCAGTTTCAGTCAGCTCCTTATTCTTCTCATAGTCACTGCTGAGATTTTCAGATTGGTTCAATCTGGAGTCTGAAACAAAGCGTTAATGAAAAACAAATCGGTAATAAATTGCGGCAAATACCTTTTTTAAATATTGCATGTTGTTTTTAGCTACTAAGTATCAGGACACCTACGGCTAGCATTAAGACAGCTCTCAGCACTAAGCACCCATGAGTGGGCAAAGATGGTTGGGCTTTCAGTCAGATGTCCACTGGGGGTGTGGTACTCCTGTTTCATCTCTCCATCAGCCTTTCCACAAAGACCACAAGTTTGCCCCCTCATCCAATCCACAACATAAATCTGCAAAATCAAGAACTTTATTATCTTCTTCTAATTTAGATGACAAAATCCAGATTTGTAAAATAAAGGGTTTACTGATTGTCCAGTATAAGCATACCTTCCACTGGCCACTGGAATAATAGACCTCTTGAAGACCATGGTCTGGGGCATAAAGGGAGATACCTTGACCATTTGTTGCAATTTGTATGCTTCCTATATTAAAGAAAGCCTAGTAAATTACTCCTTTCCCATAAGTATCAGTCAAAACATCAGTAAACAAAAGCAAACAGACTTTTATACCAAATTAAAGTTCAGAGAACGTCAACCTGTTGGGTGTTTGTATGATAGGTTGCTGATTGGTACATCAATTCCATCCATTTTAACCTTTATTGCACTGTCCTGGTGATACAGGTCAACATCACTGTTGTGGAAAAACATTGTTTTTTTATATATATTGCAGTGAAGTTGTATTTGTATGGAATAATGGTAGTAGGAATCACAGTAAGCTGGACTTACATGTCAGCCACCTTAACGTTCAGGTATTGTTCAGGTACTTTCACTTTGTATTGAAAGACTTTGTCCTGTTTCATTAGAACCATGAATTTATGCTCTGAGGTACAATCTTGAACCAAGATCTGGTAGCAGGATGATGGAATGTCATAGTTGAACTTCCTGTTGTTGAATGTGGTCAAAGTGTTTCTGACCATAGAACATTTAGCTAAATCACAGGATGAACAAAACACTTTAGTGTAGACTTTTATTGTAGACACTTACTATAGTGTACACTAACTTTACTAACCTGAACCTGCCTCTGTATAAAGATTCCAAATGATGCCCATGACATCTTGTCCTTGAGTGGAATAAATAGCCTCACTTTTAAAAGGCAAAGCAAAGGGTAGATCCAAGCCTGACTTGGACAGGGTCATCTGTAAATCCACAGATCTTAAAAAGTTCTATCAACAAATGTATAAGATCAACAATTACAATAGATTGTTACTTACTGCTGGGGTCTTGATGATAATGTCCAGTGTCCTTTCAGTAGGGGCAAGCACGATCACTTTAATCTGTCTTGCATTGTTTTTAGCATTGCTAATGGCTAATCCAGTCACGTGAGCTGCAGCAGAAATGTACTCAGACAAGCTGGAAAAGTAAAAAAAAAATTGAGTGACCTAAATTTTCTCTAGTTAGATGGTTAAAAGACAGCAATTGTCTTTGAAATGTAAACAGCAGAAACCAAAACCTTTTAATATAGATGATAATAATAGTGGGCAGCTTCTCACACTTCACTTTAAGACGAGCCACAGGGCTTGGACCAAGATGACCAGCGTCTACATTGATAGTAGCTGTATATTGCTGCCGCCCTGCACCCCAGGTAATCTTTGCCTAGATAGAAGCAATTGTTTCATTGTTTATTCTAATACTAAGATGTGGCTGAGCCATAAACTCTAAATTCTTACAGCAGCTTTGTGCTTGTTTAGTAGGACACCATCAACACACATCTTCCAGTTGTCTTTTTCTGCAATAGAAGCCATAAGGATCTGCATTCTTAAGGAGGGCTTGTCCAAATAAACAGCAAGTTGGTACCCCAGCAACATGCGATCAGGTCTTACAACACGTGAAATGACTGCCATCAGTGGAGGAACAGTTTCTCCAAGAAATCTTGTCTAGAGCCATGTAAAAACAAGAAAGATTCACCACTTTGGTGACACAACCCAAAAACTAGAATAAAAAGATTTATTAAGTTATAACCCATGCTTACGAAACTAATAGCGTAGTATTTTAATTTAGAATATACTTTGGACATATGAGAGTTGGAAGAGCTACTGGAACTTAAGCTGTGGCCATTGATGTTTTCGGGGTAAAGCAGTCTGTTTGGGTTGAAGAACCAGGCAGAGCTGGTGCTGTTGTTTCTTTGATCACCCTCCAGAATTTCCCTTAGTTTTTGCAAGATGGTCCTAACTTTGGTAGTCTCTGTGGTAACGTTAGTTTTTTTAAGCAGTTTCTTAGCTGCTCGTGGGCCCATTTGCACCTCAAACTCTAGTGCCTCTACAGCAGGACCATCAGCTGTCAAAACATTATAAATATATTTCAATATAAAATAATAGCAAAATGTAATAAATTTAACACATGCTTGACTTTGGACACTTGCCTCGAGCTAACATAATATGTACTCCATGCTGTCCAATCATGTTATACAAGGTGGTGTTTTTAATAAAGGCAGCATTACATGACATAACCTCCATGCATGCTTTGATTCCAATGTGAGATAAAGTAGAACATAGACTTTTATTAAGTGGAACATTACTCCTCATTTCAGGTTCCATAGGAGGTGGTGTTTCAGCTTTAACTGTTTCAGATGACTATGTAAAAAGTATAAGATAACCATAAGTCTTTTATAAATGCACAAAATAAGCATTTTTAGAATTTTAGATTTTGCACAAGCCTTTTATCCAAAGTGACTGAGAATATAAGACCTTTGCGTTTCTAGCATGCGCTTACCACATCTCCAGGTGACCCCAAGGAGCCAGGTGTATCCTGGGAATGTTCAACAGCTACTGTGTCTGGTACTACTGGTCTAATCCTTTCTGACTCTATTTCTTTAATGTTTTCAGATGCTACGAAAGTATTAAACCTAGTGTTGGGACAAGAAGAAATAAAACTTCAGTGAAGGAGCAAGTAAAGAGGACAACAAGAGCAGCAATAACTAGTCTACCCATAATATCTTGTACCGTGCGGTTGCAACGCGCACTGGAAACACAACAGGAAAGGCCTGTATCTTGAAATTAGCATTCGAGATGTCAAACTTCGCCTCCACTTTCAGAGGCAAATATGTGTGGATTTTTCCTCTAGCCAGTGAAGATGCCTGAATAAAACCAGTGTTCACCCCCATCACTGCAAACACCTTTAAGGCAATGCTTGGTGCAACCTCAGCAGTTAACTTTACATCCTTCTTCATTAAATGGGCCACATTGATGGTCTCAGTTACAGGTGGTGTTACAATAGCCTGGGCTGGACGAAAAAGCAAAGAATTAATGAAGGTTTGAAATTTGGTTTTAAAAAAAGGTTTTAAAAACATTTTACCTTTCAGATTAGCAGCAGCAACAGCAGCAGTGTACAAACTGAGCTCCATGGGAACACCAGCTGCTGATGGGAAGATGTGACGTATTTCTGCTACCAGCAGTGGCTTGGCATACTGGAACGCAATGCCATTCTGCAAGGCTTTAAGAGCCTTAATGGCCAGCTCAGGTATATAACCTCCAATAGCAAACTGTAGATAGAATTTGATTGATAGTTTAAAAAATCAGGATTGATTTTAAAGCCAAGTTTCAAATAGTGAGATAAACTACCAACAATTTAACATGGCAATTTATAGTTTGAGTAAATATACAGTAGACTGAAATGAGGATGTCTAAAAAGCAGAAGAAATCATATAGCCAAAATATTTACCTGTGTTGCCTGTTCAATCATTGCTTTGTCAATATTTGCAAAAGCGATTTCTTGTCCAAAGAGTTTCACATAGATTGAGCCCAGTGGCTGCTTAATTGGTAGGGCCTTGAAAGCTTTCAGCTGCAGTTTATTACATGTAAAAAAATAATAATTTAAACAATATTTAAGCTACACATTCACATATAGACGTAGATGATGCACACAGTGTACTCTTACTGCATTTAACACTTGTTCCATCCTGGGTAGTCTGTCCTCATTTAGAAGTGGAGATTTCAGAAGGGCTTCCTGAATTCCGTCGGTTCTGACGCCGACCTGAACGTAAGAACTGTTGAGATCAAAAAATTAAAAAGACATTAAATGGAGCAGTTACTTACCTCAAGAACATCAGCAGCAGCTCCAGCCAGGTAAGCACGTGCTTTAGCTACAACAGCTCTGGGCAGGATGGTGGCAGCATCATTGATGATGAAAGCACTACCAGCAGCTCCAATCATATAAGAACCTAAACAAGGAAGCTAATGATAAGGTTTTACAGGGAAACATCACCATGCATGTGGTACCATTAGGACTTACTCTGATAACCATCAAAGACCAACGCTTGGCTGTAACGGTAGCTGAGTTTGTCCAGTTTTGGCCTTAAAATCTTGATGGCAACATTGCAGGCCGCAGCACTAAAGAGGATAAAGATTCATAGTGTACTGATGGATAATAATTGGATAATTAAAACATTTAAATTAAATGTCCAAACTGTCAAATGTACAAGATTTTTAAAGTGGTCTACAGAATAGACATTTCTTGTAGACACAGGAACTACCTGCTCCTCCATATATAATATGTAGTGGAATTTTGGACCCGATTGTATTTTATGCATGTGTTGAGTGTAAACTCACATAGAAGCCAGGTCAGGGGAAGTGCTCTTTGCCAAAGCTTTTATATGGGAGTACGCAAAGCTTGTCACCTGTAAACTGGTTTCCTTCTGCAGAGCATGTGCAAGAGTGTTTACTAAACCCATGCCTGGCTTTGTCTCAAAAAGAGCAATCCATGAGACCATACGTAGCTCGGGGTGGAGATCTTGGTTCATAAAAATCTGCAGAACTACCTCCTGAACCTAAAATGCAAATACACATTGCAACCCATGATGGTATTTATACCATCACAAATGAATGAAGCAAAGCACAAGTCCAAAATCAGGCCAACCTTTATGGGTTCCTTTTTGGCAATGACCTTTAAAGCCAAAATGGCGTCAACTTGAACTTTCAACGGAAACTTTGATGCAGAGTTCTTGAATACTGGTAGAACCTTAATCATTGGTTTAATGCTACCAGGGTGACCGGCATTGGCCAAGACTTTCAAAATCAGAGTGACTGCTGCAACGTCAGCTTTAGCAGTGACCTCAGCAGCAATGTCATGAATGGGCTTGAAGAAAAAGGGAAGATGTCTTCATCTCCAGGTATACACACACAGTATATAAAGTCAAGTCACAAATTTAAAAGGTCTTTCAAATTAGAGAAGGATCTTTCTTACCTTTAAAAGCTCCACAGGGCATGCAGGAGAACCAGCACAGTACCTGGCAATCATGGTCCCGTATCCAAGCATGGCAACTTCACTTACTGCTGGTATTTGTTGAACCTTATGACTAAGAACCAGATCCTTTCGTGGTTATACAAAGATGAGTACAGAAAGGTTAGACATCATTTGGCGAGACAAAGAGTGAAAGCTTTGAGTCAGTCTTCAGCTATAAGTGTACGCACAGAGTACATCTTAATGGTGTCCAAATTAGCCGTGACCATGTGCACAATGGCCAGAAGAACCGGAGTGAACTCAGGAACTGAAAGTTGACCTGCCAAGAATGTCTTCTTGATGAATCTTAAAGCAACTGGAGTGCCAGCTGCAGGAATAGCATCTAGGATCCATTTCCTTAGAAGAGTCTGAGGTAAGTAACTGTTTGCAAATAACCATTTTAGACTGTTAAACCTGAGTTTATGTACCTAAAATTTGGTCTGGTTTTGAACTGGGACCAGATTCCCTCAATATCATTCAGGCTTGCATAACGCATGAGCTGGACAAGCTCAATAAATTTTAGAGGAACATCTCCATGGACTTCTCCAAGTTTAATGGTAGCAAGGTGATTTAGAGCATCAATCACCTAATGAAACCCCAGAAATAGAAAAAAGGATAATCTAATAATTTATTTAAAATACAGAAGACAATGACAAAGTGTAAGTACAGTACAGCTGCATGTATGTTCTCACCTGAGCCTGTGGATTACTGACTCTCATTAACTGAATTGCACTCCAGAGAATCTCAGTGCTAAATTCATATTGTAAAGATCCACGGGCAAAGTATTCAGCACTGATTGGAATGATGGGAGTTACTTTAGTCCCTGAAAAAGTCAAGGTTTGTCTGAAATATGAAAGTATACAGAAACATTTTTACCATACAAATCTGTTCTTTTGCATATAAATTGAATTAATTTAAAATGAGAGTATATATGTCTCACCTAACTTCCATCTGGGTTGCACCACCAATCTCATATTGAGGTGTAAACCGGTGAAGCTCCTGGACTGTTGCTTCAGAGATTTGAATACCATTGGGAGTCGGTTTCATTATGTAGTTGTAGGCTGCAGTTCCAGAGAGACTCTTTACCTTCTATGTTGTCAAATCAAATTTTTAGGAAAAGCAACATTACCAGGATCATTTAAGTCAAGCTTTATTAACTTCAGGATAACTTAGCCTGACCTCCTGACACTCAATGCAGTTTTCAACGTATACCAGTCCAACATCTTTCCGTATTCTCTCGTGACAATGGGTAAGATCCTTGGACTTGATGACAACAATGGTGTTTGTCTTTTCATCTTCACTGATCACATATTGAGTTCTACAGGTACCTTGAACCCCAGCCTTAAAAGAAACAAGCGTTAAGACCTCACGTTTAAAATCTGGAGCCATGGTAATGGCTGACTGAATTTAAGGAGAACCTACTTCTTGAACCTCATAGATGTTCTCAGTGTCCTTAAGGTTGAGCTGAAGGATGTTCAGAATTCCCCTTTGCAAGTTGATGATGATGGTGGGGACTTCGGAAGGTGCAAATATTTTTCCAACCACACCATTAGCATACTCAAACTTGATAGGAATCTGCAGCTGAGTGGTCAGTGAAGAAGTGATCTTACTAGGAAAAAAAACATCCGTAGGCCAGATTCCACTGTACTCAAACAGCTGAAGATTTGAGAGCTGGGAAAATATTGTCAAACCTTTAGCAGCAGTCACACATTTTGCATTACCAGCTCAAAAAGAATTGTAGGTTTCATTCTCAGGGAGCACAAGGGTCAGACAAATGCATAAATGTAAAAGTTCTGATACCTTAAGCAGGAATGTCTTCTCCGCTACAGCGCTAATGAACACCTTGCTACTAATCTTCATACCAGCTCTGGCCAGACCTTCCTGATCAAGACCACTAAAGAGCAAAGCCTCATATTTGTACACGTAAGTCTGAGTGCCTGCTAACACAGGGACTGAAGCACAAAATCTTTATAAGATGCATAGAAGTAGTATACAGTATTATTCTTTACCAGTAAATTTACATTTTGCTTACCAAGGTTCACCCTATGACTTGCTAAAAATATCAGGAAAAGGTCAATATTAGTTCTGCAATGGGTATTTTACCAAATTATGATATTCTATATTATTTGCAAATGATGAAATTGTAATTTTAGATTACTCACCCACAAGGGCTACAGTGAGGGCCATGATAACGGCTCTCATGGTCAGCATTCAGGCAAAAACACCAGGGTAACTTGTTGTAGAGTCAGGCTGTTGCTGGCCAAATACTGATTCTTATAATGTATGATTAACCAGTGGTTTAGAAGAATGATTGGTATAAAAAGTGCATAAGAGACCAGGACAACCTGGACTTTAGTGCTTAATCTACATTTAGATCTGAGCTCTTAAAGTTTTAACTGAAATATTAATACATATGCAAAGTATATATTAATATTTTTTATTTAAATATGTTGGCATATTAAACCTATGTATATTATTTAAAATAACGTAAAAAATTATTTAGGTAAACCAACAGTCACATTTCATCAAATGAAAATTTTAAATACATTTTTATTTTTCTATAAAAAAACAACACTTTAGTACACTTGGTATCTGACTAGCATTTAAGTTTACAGTAAGTACATACATATATACATTTATAATCTGGCAGACTAGTTTGCATCTATTTACATGCTTTGCTACCCGCTAATGCTAGTCAGAAGCGGGTGGTATTAGAGGAAGCCACATTCTATTTTAAAAACCTGAAAAGAGAAATCGAGTGCAGTGTTAATCATCCCTATTTTGGCCTATATTCCCAAGAATGATTAAACATTTTAAATGTATTTGATGTATAGGTAAATATTAAGAGCTATGCTAGCAGATAAATGCAACTGATAGCCTCGAAGCTAACAGACATCAAATCTAAAAAAAATAATCTGTTGGATTTGGCTTGGGATCACCCACACAAACTAATAATAATAAGACAGTATGCAAGACATGATTGGCTCACTAGAGGGCAACAGTGTGTTAACTGAACATTACAGTGGCGTAGTGAACTTCCTCTTTCTTCATGGTGTCTGTTGGACAAACTGTAGTGGCTACCGTAGACATGTGCTTGTTCTTCAGTTTTGCAAAATTAATGCTGGAATAATGAATGTCTTGATTGTTGAAATCTTTTTCAGAGGGCTCAGCATTTTTGTGCACGGCTTTATACTGGAATAAAAAACAGTACTAAATACGATAAACTAATAAAAAAAGTATACATTATATATTGCATAAATGTACACCTTATAAACGTGCCAAAAACAGGCGTTATTATTACCTGAGTTTCCTCCTTTGAATCCCTGCCGTTTATAGACAAGGTTCTCACAATGTTCCTGCCCAATGATGCTTTTGTTTTGATCCTTGGTAAGAAATGGATGAAATTTACACAACTGTTGTACAGTACATAGTGAATTTTCTGTGCTTGAGAATTCCGAAACCATATTTCCAGGTCTTAATGAAACCATAAAGTCCAGGATGATTTCTGACATGGACCTCTCTGTATATAAAGCCATTACAGATAAAAGTTTCACTGACCTGTACCACAGGACCCCTATGAGCGGCAAAGTCAGAACCAAAGACAGTATGACCACAGTGTTCCATAACCATGTACTAGTCTCTGGAACCACATCTGTAGAACAAACTGGATCATGTAGGACACACTAAGATCATGCATGAGATCTGCTGTATGATGAGATCTGTTACCTGTTATTTTACAGGAATATTGTTTTATCTCCGCACTGTTGACTGAGTCCAGGTACAGCTTGTTTAATAATGTGAATCCATCTGTTACCTGTTGTTTGTTCTTATACCAGATGTAAGCATATTTCTTATCCAGAGTGCATTCGGTTAAACAGCTTAAAATCACTTTCTCTCCCTCCGACACGGAGTCTGGACTTCTTGTTACCTTAACGTCTGAAAAACCAAATCAACATGACCTACATTATGTTGGGCTTGATTGATTTTTGTATTAGCTCAAACTGGCATGAGTTTGATTCCCAAGGAACGCACAAAAAAGAAAACATTGTACTTTATGCATTTTTATCCAAACTGTTTTAAACTAATCATTTTCTTGGTTGAAGACACACAGAGGAAGTAAATCTGTTACATCATAGTCTCTACATCAACACAAAGTCTTGAGTTACTTATTCTGGAACCAGTGGTGTAGGAGGAGACCATCTGACTAATAATAGCCAAGCACAAGGTTTTTTTTGCAAACTTCTTTGTGATTTTTGATCCCACAATAACAGGCTACACTGAA
Source organism: Yasuhikotakia modesta (assembly GCA_036877545.1). NCBI lineage: Eukaryota > Metazoa > Chordata > Actinopteri > Cypriniformes > Botiidae > Yasuhikotakia > Yasuhikotakia modesta. Next base: position 14,699 of record JBAJNP010001458.1, read on the forward strand.
AAACGTCAAAAAGTTGTGAGTACCAATTATAGTGGGGCCATGTTAACTGGACATTGTTACACATTGTTCCTGGAGGGCCAGTGTTTAACTCCAACCCTAATCAAACACACCTGAAGCTAATCAGGATTAGTAGAAGGCTACAGGCCGGAAAATTTTGTCTGGGTTGAAGCTAAACTCTGCAGGACATTGGCTTGTCCTCTGGGAACAAGGTTGTCCAGCCCTGTGCTAGTCAGTAGCGAACAACTAATAATATTGAACGCAGATTTACCAACTGTTTATCATGAGCAGTTACCTGTAACGGTAAGATCGACTCCAGGTAAACTAGAATATTTGGCATTTGATGCGTTACTGATGATTCTGAATGCATATTTTCCAGAGTCGCTCAACTTGACGTCTTTAATTCTCAGTGTGTTTCCCACGTAATTCACACGTCCAGCAAGTTGTGGCTCCTCACGCAGATCCATGAATCCCTCAGAACCAGCATGATGCCAGAATGTTTTCCCTACTGTATGTCCAGTGGGATGAGAGTATGTAGAGTGAACATCTACCGTTGATCCCACCAAAACACAGATACTTCTGGTGGTGTAAATCACATTCCAGCAACTACTGTCAGGAGCACCTGAAAGTCACAAATTAGTGCTGAAAAATTCACACTTCAGAATATCTGTTATATTTAGTCTGAATGATCTATAAACGTTGCACTCACAAACAATAGAGGGATTATTTATGTATTGATCATTTGAGCAGTAATATCTGTCCGTGTTTTCACTGAGTGACACATCAATGTATTTGGCATATTTGAAAAACTGTCCATTCTTGTACCAGTTGTATTGATTTCCCATGTTGAAACTGCAGGAAGTATCACAAGTCAGTTGTACTGGCTGATTTTTTAGCGAATGTATCTTCACCTGCAGGACTGAACAGAGATAAACAATGAGAACATTCACATGACGAATGAAGACCGATTGAACCAGTGAGATGTAGATTCACCTGTGACCGTCAGATTGACGGCAACTGAGCCGAGATGTTTCGCTCCGTCCTTCATGAAGAAGATGATCTGATATTCTCCAGAGTCTGTCTCTCTCAGGTCTCTTATTGTGAGCTCTGATACAGAGTCAGTGATTCGCTGATTCACTCGTCCTGAATAATCTGAATCTAAAATCAGATCTTCAGGTTCGTCTTTTCTCCTCCAGGTTTCACTCTGTTTCTCACTAAACCAGAATCCAGTTCGATGGTTGAATAAGTCGATGGTTGAATAAGAGCAACTGAGTGTCACCTCTGCTCCCGTCACTGCACAAATGTTCTGATTGCTACAGGTTATTGGGAAGCTGTACAACGTTAGAGACCCTGAAACATAAAATATATTTGTTTGTTGTACTGTTAATATATCCTAACATACAGAGGCTCAGTTCGGTTAGAGGTCAGGTTTAAAATTATATACCAACATTAAATGTTACAGACCTACCAACAGATCCAAACAGAGAGTGAGGTAAATTAAAGCTTTGAGAGTTTTAAACATTTTCTCTTGATCATTAAAGGCAAATATTCATTTGAATTTTACAACACTACATTTCCACATAAGTGAGACATTAAAGCTTAAATGCGTCTATAACAACAAAACTGTCCTTCACTCAATAGTGAACATACCTTGAACGTATAACAGCAGAAACACCGGTGAGAGTCTGGAGTTCATGGTTTTATCTAAGAAAGTCAAAGCTGGAAACAAAAAACAACAACAAAAGAAGAAAAACATCTATTCTGACGCACTCGTGAAAGGCGATTGTCATTTAATTTATTAATAACCAATTAACAAATGATACTACAAGAAAAATAACATTCGTTTTATAATGTTATTATGTGATTAAATATACATACACATTGTCACGTAGGTCTTTGGTCTCAAGCAGTGGTGTCCAATGTTGCTCAAGTTGTGGTAGATCTGATAACATCATTTCCTTTTCTCACTCAGTCTCATATGAACAAAGCCCCCAACCCCAGTTGCCACAAAGTTACAAAGAATAAGGAATTTAAACAGACTCCCAACCGCAGAACTAAATGTTTATAAGCAAAACTCAACTCTCTTGACTTCTCTGCTGTTGTTGAGTGAGGAAGGATTTATTAGCGTTTGTTGCTGTGGCAGGTAACTTGATCATTTTATTTCCTGACAGAAGCAATGATGATCAGTTTCATCTGTTGACCTTTTGTTTATTGAGCAACATCAGCGGTTGCGTCAAGCATGAGTTGACTATAGAGTGAACACCAATAGGACTGGTTCAACTTTAAAACCAAAGTGTAAAAAAAACCAAATTCAACTGTTGTTACAAGCTACAATTATTTATCAGTACACACAATATACCAATTGCCGTAAAAAGAAAACTGAACGCAACATTTACCAAATGATGTAGCAATACCACGCAAGTAACAATACTACACAAGTAACAATAAAGTAAATCTCTAAAACAGACCTTAAATCAGATTTGGTTGTTAATATGACATAAATCAATTTCACAAAGACTGTGGAAAAGTACTGCTCAAAAAAGAAAGGTGTATTATCCCTTATCATGTTACAAATAAAACAACAAAACAATCTGTTTAAAGGTTCAAAGATGGTAAAATGTAATGGCCTTATTTTACTCCTTTTAAGAAAAGTCCTTCACTTTTATAGATCCCCCTCCTGTTTGCGACTCACTAGACAAGCAGATGTATCGATAATAATAATATTATTATCGATTATATTAATATATTATCGATAATAATAATAAATAATCTCAAATAATAATATATTCAAATAATAAATAATAATGTTATTATTTTGATTACATCCCAAGTAAACGCAGACCTTTCAAACAAAGCTTTGGTTGCGTTCACATTTGTTCATATTTAGAAGTGAACTACGCCACCTACCGGAAGCCAAACCGACATGCAGTATTTACACAAAACCAACACGCACGTTTATATCCAAATCTTCATTTTATTCATTTATATACGGAAATAAATGCAAATGCATTTATATTGAGTCTGAGCCACTGCTTGCGCTGAAGAGAAGTTTAGGACATCACGGTCTGAGAGACACAACCAATATTAAAAATAAATGATAAACTAACTACTTTTATATAACATATTATACATTGGCCTATAGTGCAATAAAACTCTCACCTCTTCCTTTCTGTCATCCGTTTGTTTTTAGACAAGAAAATTTGTTTAAGAAGAAACCTGTGGGAATAAAATGCAGCATTTAATGCATTTCACTGCGGTTTAATAACTCATTTTCTGATTTAACCAACATAATTTTCTCACCATATCCACACAGTCCCTATGATGAGCGCTTGACCCACAAAGACAATCGGAAGGACATCGAAACTGTCCGACTCGGAGATTTCCATTGACTCTTTAAACAAACGAAACATTAAATAATAAAGAAGTTAAACATGGGACGTGATCTTAATATGTAAAATGTAAGATTACGGAACGGGGTAAATATATCACAAGAAGCTATTTAGAAACTCCTTGTGTTTTACTCGAGCAATACGTTTCATTGTGTCTAATGTGATTCATCACAAAGTGAAAATGACAATAAAACACCACAAACTTTTGACGTAGTGATTTGTGTTACCTGTTACATCACAGGAATATTGTTTTATCTCCTCACTGCTGACTGAGTCCAGGTACAGCTTGTTTAATAATGTGAATCCATCTGTTACCTGTTGTCTGTTCTTATACCAGATGTAAGCATATTTCTTATCCAGAGTGCATTCGGTTAAACAGCTTAAAATCACTTTCTCTCCCTCCGACACCTTGGCTGGACTCGTTTTAACGTGCGTACCTGATAAACACCGGTTTTGTTAAAATGTGCAAATACAATAAAAACTCTAAAATGTCTAAAGTTTATTTAAATACAATGTATATAATTAATATTGATTCATGCATTACAATACAACGAAAAATGAGAGTAAAAGCGTGCAACTTTTTACATCGTCTTCTTTAATTGGCAACAAAACCATAAGCTATGTATAGTAAAAAAAAAACATTACGGACATTTACCTGTAACAGTAAGAGTGACTCCAGGGAAACCTGAAAATTTGGATATGTTAGTGATCAACCTGAATATGTATTCTCCAGAGTCGCTCATCTTCAAGTCTTTGATCCTCAGCGTGGTCTCCACGTACTCCACGCGACATCTAAGCTGCGGTTCTTCAAGCAGATCCATGTATCTCTCAGGTGTCAAATACGACAAGTGCCAGAATGTTCTCTCTACTGTCTGTCCAGCGGGATGCGAGTATGTAGACTGAATATCTACAGTTGTTCCCACTAATGCACAGACGCCTCTGGAGGCATAAACCACGTTCCAGCAGCTGGTGTTAAAAATACCTAAGAGTCGATAACAAACAGCTTTGTAACGAATTGCATATTAAAGTCGAAATGCATTCACACTATATAACATGCACTCACACACAGAAGTGGAAGGATTTTTTGAGTCTTTAGTGAGAGCGCAGGTGTAGCTTGCTGTACTATCGGTTAAGTTTACAGCTTGCGATATATCGATAATTCTGTTCTTCTTCCAGTGGAAATTCTGAGCTTTGGACGTCACCTTGCAAGACGTTTCACAGGTGAGATGTTTCCGCTCTGTAGATGAAGGATGGACCCTCACATGCAGTTCTGAAACACATAAATATAACAAACTTATATTACACGACAACATAAAAAAGTAACCAGTGAGATGTAGATTCACCTGTGACCGTCAGATTGACGGTGACTGAGCCGAGATGTTTCGCTCCATCCTTCATGATGAAGATGATCTGATATTCTCCAGAATCCGTCTCTCTCAGGTCTTTTATTGTCAGCTGTGATTGAGAGTCAGTGATTCGCTGAATTACTCGTCCTGAATAGTCTGAATCTAAAATCAGATCTTCAGGTTGGTCCTTTCTCCTCCAGGTTTCGCTCTGTTTCTCACTAAACCAGAATCCAGTTTTTAAGTCGATGTTTGAATAAGAGCAACTCAGCGTCACCTCGCCTCCCATCACAGCACAAATGTTCTGAACATCACAGGTTACGTTTAAGGCGTAGATCAACACTGGGCGAAAGAAAATGTCATTAAAAACCTTACAATAAAATGACAAATGAAAATTATTTAGCCTAACTTTGACCAGCAGAACATATAGGTGTACAAAAATTAAAATTCATTTATCTAAATTTATTTATCTTGTATGCAATAATAACTGTATACCTGAATTATGTAACAATAGCATCAGTGATACGAGTCCATAGCTGAACTCCATGTCGTCTTCTTCATTCAAATATTACTGTAATTCAGATAACAGTAAAACTTTACAGTAAGTCTATAGCAATTGACCACTTATGATTGAACGTTCAATTGAAAGATCATATGTACCTACTTTACGTGGAGAAATCCTAAATGTTGAGGAAGGGCCATCAACTTTATAAGCTGTATCAGGAAACTGATAAGATTACACCCTTTTTCTGAAACTGATTTGAAGATAAAAATACATTTCCTTTTACCATCTTGTTTTTAGGAGGATTTAGTTGTGGTGTCATCTGTGGTCACTGGCATAAGACCAAACGTGTGTAAAATTAAAGATTATCAGATTTTAGGTTTAGGTATGGCGATCTGGACTCAAAGAGCTCCTGTCTATAAACAGGAAATGACATCACCAACTTCAGCCAACTTTAACTTCACATTGTATCTTTCTTTAGCACATTTAGGCAACTGAAACCATAAATTTATGATTAATACAGACGGACTATGTGTCGTTTGACATTTGTGGAACGTTTAATTATGTTAGTTAAACGCTTTTACAATAGAAAATAAGCTATTTAATCTGTGTATTATAAGTTTGTTTTCTTTCTGTTCGCCTTTACTGCAAACATTACAGAGGTACCAGTTAGGTGTGAGGGGTGGGTTTCGCCTCAATTTGGTAACCCTAAGACACTAAACTTCACTACTAACAGAACGTGCATTAAAGTTCTCGTAGAGTTGTGTAAACTTTCTAAATACAGAGCAGAACATTTTGCAGAGATCCTCGTTTTCACCCCGAAAAAAGTGACTTGGGGGATGAGGGTTTTGCCTCACCCTGGCAACGCTAAGACAGACTGGCACACACGCGATAACACCTCTCACGCAAACATACGCCCCCAATCGCATCACATCTAATCGTGTCCCATTAGATGAATAATCTTACTGGAAAACACCTCGGACCATCTGGTGGTTATGCGATCAGATACGCAGGACGACTTTATCTCGCATGCCATGCGACCAGATACAAGCTCTGCTGCACAGGAGGACGGGAAGACTGCGGTGTGACTGAATGCCAATACTGATAGAAGTGACAGATTCAATGATAAACACACTGAGGCACGCGTACACACCTTTGATAATCCGTTAACATTCTGTTGTGGACCATGGTCAGTTATTAAAAAAACATTGTTTAGAACGTGCACAACAATTACCTATAAGAGTGTTTGTCAAGTGGGGTGGGATTAAAGACCACCAGGCGGATGCATATATTACATCATAATGCATTTAAAGAAGCAATTACCTAAAAATGTAAATTCTGACTGTTTTACTTACCCGCATGACTTTGCAACAAGTGTTTTTTATTCCTAAAACACAAAAGGTGAAGATTAAGCTGTTGTTTTTGTTATACAACGTAACCAACATTCTCAAATCTGACCTGTTATTATATTTATATAACGCCAAGGAAAAAGTCACACTAGTTTTGCAAAGACATGAGGGTACGTAAATTATTAAGTTCAGGTAGATACAGGTTCAAACTTAGGAAAGACCATTTAAAAGTTAAGAAAGGGTGAAGTTTCGCTACCACTTGCATCAAATACTTACAAAAACTACTAACTGTGAGATTCTCCAAACACCTCACCTGCACCCCCCCAAAAATACCATCCACTTCCTGAAATATCCCCCTTCTACATATGAAATCAAATACGTTACCTAGCCAGACACAGGATGTGAACACAGGACAGCTTTAGCCGCTGTCTATCACACAATCTTACCAGATAACACAACAAACAGACATTTCACTTCTTATGCCGTTTAATTACACAAGATATCAATAGTCGTTAATTAAAACAATTGCGACGAATACACAAAATGTACAACAGTTTATAAAATATCAGAAGTCTTAAAAAAACAATTTATACATATTCACATGTTAATTTAAAATAGCGTTTTGTCTTATAAAAATACATTATTTGTCAGAAAAAAACGATGGACGGAGGGAAACAATAAGCAGCGATAAAAAGCAAAGGATGGAGAGAAAAAAAAGATGATGTGAGGAACAGGTGAAAGAAAGAATATGGACAATAAATTAGCAGATGGTGTATTAACCGAAGAACAAGAAAGAAATTTACTGACCCTGATCAGTAGAGAATTTTCAAGTAAACAATTTGTCGCTTTCGCTTTGTAAAGTGTGTGTTTGCGAGGTGTTGTGCGTTACGAACACTTCCACACACACACTGCAAGGCTTCCGCCGAAGAACATGTAAAGTAAATTTTTCACTTCGTGTGTAATCTCAAACCCAAAGCCTTCGCCAATCACCACATGCCAGGAACTCCCGAACTTCTTATCCATAGTCTCTTTAATCATTTTAGCAGCGCTCTGTTGAGACACACACAACTCCCAAATGAGATCTCAATCAGTTCTCACTGATGGCAATGATGTTAAAATGAGAGCAAACTGAGGCTTTTCAAATCTCCTGTGCTTTCATAATGTTACAATTTAATTTCAAATATCACAATAACATTGTGTGTTTTATATTTTGTAATTGTAAATCTTCCTTCTATTTCTACACATTTTAATGTATTAACAAGTTTTTCTAAAAGCTAAAGCTGGTTTTCAACAATGCAAAATTCTGCAAAGCACATACAAAATTAACTTAAACTCAACTGCTAAAACATTGTTTAGCAGAGCAAAGCTTGTGGGTTAGAGACCCAGAGTAACACTCATTTGACACCTTAAATGCACTGTTTTTATACAAGTCTTCCAAATGCATAAATAAACTTGGAAAATGACTCTATATGTGCAATTAAATATATGCTATTTTAATCTGTACTCAGTCATAATCGGTGTAAGTCTCAGAGTGTTTGTGGACCATTTTTGACACCTGAGGTGATACACAAATCAAATGAAGTGCTGTGACAGTAATTTTACCTCATTGTTAGTGGCAAACTTTTCACAGGCTGTAACGCAGAGCTCCAATGTCTCTGCTCTCATTTCTTCAGACATATCTGTGTGCTGTGGACAGAAAACAAAACAGCATCAGTTCTTAAACCAGATCAACGGTCACGCAGTGGAGAGTCTAATTCGTTCATTCCGCAGGTCTTACTCGTATTAATGAGAAACCGTGGAGTCTCTTGTAGTCCGAATCATCCTTCTTGCAGTCGACTGTCTCTGCCATTGTGTTCTGCTCTGGATGCAACAAAAACAGACTTAAGGTATTAATAAAATCATGTAATGTGCAAAGCATGCACAAAAAAACATGCACAAAAATGCATGCACAAAAACGCATGCACAAAAAAACATGCACAAATAGATTTACTATGGCTAAATATTGGTTTAACTACATTGCTATTTAGAACAACTCTTTCTATATTAGCTTAGCAAATGATTGATATTTGTGATATTGTACATAGTACGATTACAGCATCAGATATCACATTACTTTCATGTATGCTACAGTGCAGCCTCAGAGATAACCATGATATCACAGCCTCAGAAAACATGGCATAACTATAGCTTCACATCCAAATGGCAATATTAGCCCCAGGCTAATACCAGATCAATTCGTCCGTGTACCTTTATATGCAAAACATTTAAATGCATTGAAACCAGTCAGCTAGCATGGTTAGCTAGCATGCATGTTAGCTAGGTTGCCATGTCCTGCTTTCATAGGCACGCGTTTTCATTAACTAGCTGTTACATGCACGCTAAAGCGGTGAAAAGCAAGACACGTTACATACCGTAAGGAAAGAGAAACGAGGTTTACGTACTTAAAACAACGTCGCTAGGGAGACATGTCGACCATGACAACCGCTCCTAAGTGACCGGATGCAGTTTTTTCCAGGGGTCTCAGAATAGCGTAACCTATGTTGCGTCATTGGGTGGGCGTGGCCTATTTTAGGCCTTATAGTTTACCGATCACACACTTTATAAGCAAATAGAGAAAGATTAGTTTCGTTCCCAACTCAAAGGAGTTAAAGGCTATTTGGAAACGTGCATCTAACATGATGGATAGAAAAGTGCTGGATGGGTAGAAAAATGATGGATAGAAAAGTGCTGGATGGATAGAAAAATGATGGATAGAAAAGTGCTGGATGGATAGAAAAATGATGGATAGAAAAATGCTGGATAGAAAAGTGGATAGAAAAAGTAGGAAAGTTAATAAGGGCAACATTTTTTCTTTATTAATATTATGAAACTATTGTGTTTAGTCTATTAAAGAAGAAAATATATATATATACACACACACACACACACACACACATATATATATATGTGTGTGTGTGCATTTGTAAAAATAGACATTTCCACTATATCAGATCTCTGCATAATCTCCTTATATGATATATGGTACAATATGCTGTATGGGTTTGAAATGAGACATGGTGACAGTGTTTTCATGAGCACAGATGCTAGCTGTTGTATATCCCAACATTACCTCAGTCTGAGCTGATGCAACATAAATGACAGCAAAACTCCCATTACATTTAACTCTGTTGTTTTTGTCTTAGTCTTTACTGACCCGCATTAAGCTGCGATCACACGCATGCGGCCCGGTGGGTTTTGCTCGTGCCCTAGATAAGCGACACTGATCTGAGATCAGTCTGTTTCACCATGTTTCGTGATTTCGTTAAACAAACACAACGAAACAAAACCAAGCTAAACTGTCTTATACTTTCCGACATTTACATTATGTGTTTCATCAGTTAACAGTGTAAAGATTTTTGCTTTACAAAAATCTTTTTGGTGGGAAAAAAGATGGGAATAAACATTAATTTTATGGTGGGAATAAACCATATTAATTTGGTTTATTTTGGGAATAAACCAATAATTTTATGGGAATAAACATTAATTTTATGCATGCAACCAAATCTACATTCACATTTATGGGATTTGATAAAGCAACATTGCAAAGGAGGAATTAAAATGCCAAAGACAGCAAAAGAGATGAAACAGATTCACATAGTGGAGAATGTGCAGCAGGGGTCAATATGATCGCGGGGGGTGAATAAAACACATCTATAATTCAACAGCAGACCGAGGAGAGACACGGTTCCCCTGAGCCCACAGAGAGCAACAGCTTCGGCTGAATGTAAATTATTACAGCCGTTAATGCAAAACGAAAGTAAAACATTTATGAAAGATTGTTTAGGGAGACTTTCACTATTTACTGTTTTAGGAAGCTTGGCGGTGACAGGGAAGTCAGTCTTTTATATTTTGTTGTGTATCATGTTTAGTTGTTGAGTTAGGAGTTTAATTAAATCAGTCATCATGCAGACATTTGTAAAGACAGCACAACATTCATTTTCACTATTTTTTTAATTCATCCACAGTTTTCACAATGTCATTGCAGATCCTTGGCGGTTCAATTACGAAGAAGCACTAAAATGACATCACAGATGATTATCAACCAATAGCAAGAGTCAAATAAACAGACAGACACTTCCATAATCTTCTGGGATGACCAAGAACAACAAGCTGGTGCAATGCAATGGTAACACAAGAAGATGCTGAAATATACTAAACACAGTTTTACATTCAACATTTTTAAATTTGTGGGCTGACCTTTAACTTCTGGGATTTTGGAAAGATTAAAAACTTTAAAGAGGAACTTTGGACGCAAGACTTGCGGTTGATCGTTTAAAACATTATTATTGTTTGATGATTTCATCAGCCAGAAACAAAGTTGTTATATTTTAGGAAAAGTTTTGAAGACCATCTGTTTTTGTTATAACACTGATAAATATTTTACCATGATATCAGGAATGTACCTTAAAATGTGTAAAAGACATGGTTGTTAAAGGTTTAACACAGCAGACATGATCTCAAGAAACAGGGAATACAAACAGCTAGAAAGATCTCTCTTCAAGACACAGCAGCTCCACAGAAAAAATGAGATGAGCGCTTAGATATGTGCTGTGAAAATGAGCCACAACTATCTTACAGTCAACAAAATGTCTAAAGGAACCACAGTGTGGAGAAGTCTGGAAAGAAAATCACAAAAGCTTGTGGCAACAACTCTACAAATCCAGACCAACACAAACAGATTCTTTCCCTGCAGAAACACAAACTCAACTATGAGCTTTGCTCTACTGTAAATACATTCACTGGATACACTAGAACCATATTTCAACTTTTGTATCTGACTTTATCTCATTTAACCTCCTCTGTCCAAAAGACCGTTCACTGTCGGGTATGAGAGCTGTGAACGCAGGGGTCCATGGGGTCCTTCACCGCTCCCCCAAAAACGTCCACATCACGGTCCGTCCAAGGCACCACATTCCCGAGTCGTGCCGATTCTGCGCAAGCTGCCAAACTGGCAACTTCCGTGGGTGACAGCACACGATCCCACAGGTTGAACAATGACAGCTCCCCAACCAGAGCTTGGGATGCGTCAAAACGCCCACCGAGTGTGTCCTGCAGCAAAGCCAAGGGTTGTGGGAGGGTTACACATGGATTACACAAACACCATATGGAACATTCACACTCTCCCAGCATTCACCCACTCACCTGTTCCTGTCCCAACACCAGAACGCCACCGGATTTGATTGGGTGCCACGCTGACAGCCCTTCACCCCGTCCTCTCAACTTGCCGCCCTGATATGCTTTCCAAACCCCATCCCGTAGAGTCCAGCTCACGCAGATGTGTTGCCAGACTCCCTGGGAAAATGACAAGGGCAACTGTGCCACCTGCAAATGAATTGTGTTAAAAGATTTGTCAGTCTGTAAGCGACACCATAAACAGACTGCAGTTTCTCCTTGGAATAATGTGAAATGTAAAGAGTTTCACCTTGTCATTGATGAGCAGTTCTGCAGGATTATGAATTCCTTGTAAGAGGACCAGCTGATTTGGTTGCTCCGGGACGGCATATGAAAACGGCGTTCCGATTCCGTCCTCGGCAGGCTTGAGCCACAGGCATGCAGTGAAGGCATACATCTCAGGAATATTCCTTCTGACTAGCCCATACATGTAGTTAGTCCGCACAGGGAAAGAAATTTTATATCCTTTGGGGTAACTGTAACCTGTCAGACCTGAAGAAGAAAGAGTTAACTGCATAACTGGTTTAGAATGAGGCACGCTAACTATATTACTTACAATATTACTAGTTGTACTATCCTCTTCATGCCACATCAAATCACGTTTATAATCTATTTACCTATAGAACCACAGTTCCCCAATCTGTTTACCTTTAGAACCACATTTGGCCCAGTCTTGGCCTTTATTCAGGACTGAAAGCTACACATTCTTTCATTAAGATCTTCAAACCTCATCAACCTTGCCCTGATTTAAACCCATTATTTGTCCTTACTCTGTTCCAACTCTGCGATGCGTTCTTGCAGGGATTTGATGGCCTGGTCTATGTGCTGGTGGTGGCTCTGGGTCTCCTTACGAAGGTTCTTCCTCTCTTTCTCCAGCAGCCTAATCTTCTTCTCCAGCTCTGTCTCCAGGTTCTCCACAGGACCCCCTGGTTCTCCTACCACCACTCTCCCCAACATGCTCAAGGGATGCTCGGTGTGGTTCATCACAGCAGGACCTATCTCCAGCTGTGAGAAAGAGAAGATGGAGGTGGAAGAGAAGACATTATTTGAATCATTACTGCAAAACTAGATCCATCTGGAACCATGAAGAACCATATTAGGAATCAATATCAATAATTTAGGTTACTGGATATTCCATCAAGCCAAGAAACAAATTCCTTGTTTTATACAGAAGATGTGCAAGAAAACAAGATGGAACCAAAACAAATATGATTACTAAATATTATTATATTAACTTTTATATATTTAAATACATATAATACTTTAAGCAGGACACATCTCCCATGTTTTGATGTTTTGTTTTAAATGACCAATTCCTAAACTGATGCTAAACTCATTGTTTACACCAAGTTTTGAAAAAACATTAACTTGTATGTAGTTAACAATGACTTAAAGGCTTTTGACGTTCATTAAATTGCATTTTAAATGTGAAGCGTTTACAAACTCCCACCTCCAACTTCTCTATGCGATCTTTGAGTTGCACTATGGCTTCTTCCAGTTCCTCCACCGCCCGGACTGTCTGCAGCTGCACCGCGACCGAACCGCTCACATCATCCCCGGCCATGCGGCGCCGGTTCCCCGCCCAGACTCCCAGACTCCTCTCGTGAAAACTTCGTTCCTCCAGCCCGTTGTCACACTCCGACAGCTTCCCGGTGAGCTCGTTGATGGTCTTCTGGTCCGTGAGGATCTGGTCGTTTTGTTGCATGATGATCCGGCGGAGCTCCTCGGCGGTGGTGCGGAGGCTCCATTCATCCTCGCCGGCGAACGGATCCGGTTCGTCGGCTTGTTCCCTCAGAGCCCGTGATTCGCATTCACCGACGGGAACGGGAGCGCAAACCAGTCGATTGAGAGCGAACTGCTGCGGGCTTGGTCCCGTTACATCCCCGGTGCTCAGTTCGTTAAAAGCTGGTATCTCGAGGCCCACATCCAACCCGCCTCCCTCAAAGGATTCAGCACCGTGGAGAGCGCCCAGCGGCCCGGCGTGCGCTACCGATTTGGGGAGAGGCTCCGGGAGTGTCAGCGTCCGGTTGTCGGAAGACGCCCGGGACGCTGAACGGGAATACACGCCGGTGATGATGCAGATGACGGCGCCGAGAAAAGCCAAAAGGCCAGCGGCAACTAAAACAACCACGAACTTCATGGAGTTACAATTACATTAAACCACCTTTTCAAACAATCAAAGTTATTTTCATCGACATAGAAGAATTTGGGAAACTGTGGAGAGCGTCCAAGTTTGTTTTTCACCACCTGAAGCTGGTCTGGATGAACTGATGCTGGTATTTTTGCTGAGATGATGCTGAGATGATGCTGTATCGAGCGCCGTCTGTCCCTCTGTTGCTAAGCGCCCCATCCAGCTGGTTGCTATGGCCACAGCGCGCGCCAGAGACTGTGATAAAAATGCCTGACGGGTCACGTGACGTAAGCACCGTTTGTTCTCTGCATCAGACACATTTTCAGTAAAGAAATGATTTAGGGCTTGTTTAATACATCCCGTAATTTACACTGAGAAACCACATGCTTGTTTTTGTACCAAGCTGTCAAATTTACAAGAGGCAACATTAAAAAAAAAACATGCATAATGATGGTGTCCCGTTAAATTTGTTCAGAAGCAACTCAATTAGTCTTGAATTTACTTTAAATTACTATAAATTTACCTTAACAAACCTAATTCTGACTTTGTGGTTGAGTAGAAAATTGTTTTTGGCTTGCTATATCTGCTCCTACCTTTAGATACACTTTATAATATTATACCAAAAAAAGTGTTTCGAATTATTGTTCTGAAATAGTGCAATTGCTACCACAAGAATAATTATACAGAATATAAAACAAACTGTAGTTCTACTATCAACACAAAGTATTTATTTGTTTTTGGACAGATGTAAAGAGTAAATAAGAAATCTTGTGAGGAAAAACCAATAAGATTAGCTTAAACAAAAAACCTGAAGACCAGACGGATTTTGCTTCTTGTTCGGTTATGACGTTCTGCTTGTGTAATCAAAGCTACAATTGTTCGTAATAAATAAAAAGATATCCTCGATTCGTTGCTGCATCAAATCGTTACGTGAAAATTTCACTTTCTCCACAGGGAAAAACAAAGGCATCCGTTGGCCGTCAGAAGTCCAACCACTCGGCCATGTAAACACAGTTAGACGGCGAGATCTCACCCCCTTCATGACAGTCATCAAACACCTGGGACACAAAATTCCAGGGTTAACACACCTTATGTCTCAACACACACCTGTTAATATCACATCATGTTAGATTCCGACCCGTGTTGTAATTGTACCAAGGTTACTACCAAGTGTCTGAGCATAACAGTGTTGGAAACTTACCGGACACAGTCCACATGGTGTCTTGACCAGGCCGGTGGGCTGGATGATTGAATTTACCCCCCTGTAAAGTTTCATCTGTCCGTCAACGCTCCCTACTGTCCCTTCTTTAGCAGCGATTATGGTCATCTCCACCTTCCCGTCAAAGATCAGCGTGTTTAAGATGGTCTCGATGTCCTCCATGGACAGGTCCACCTACGTGTGAATTATCTCATGACAATGAGATAACAGTAACACAGTGGACCCGATATGGTATAATATTCATATACTCACTTTGCTGATGCCAAGTTCACAAATGTACTTCCAGACTTCGTGGGATGTAGCGAATGAGCTGTTTCTCTGGACCATGGGGCTCTGCTTGCTTTCTCTCGCTGCCTCTGCCTACAAGCCCAAACATTTTAAAAACCAATCAGGAGAGTTAGGATTAAACCTTCAACCAATCAGAGAACAAGACCCTAAATTAAGACTTATAGCCGCTGACAGCAAAAGCAAAGTCCTTGTTTCTGGAAGCATCAAAGAATCTGTGAATGTAGTTTAAAAACTGAATTTGTAAATACGATGTGATTCTGTTTCATGAATAAGTTGTATTTTTTGGCAAGTACATAAACGAATGCTTAAAACAAAACATGATTTAAAACAACAAAAGTAGCCCAGCAGAACCAGACACATCAAAACCAGACACATCAAACATCTAGTGTAGCTTCACAGGCTGTAAACAGAGATCCAGCTCTGATGAAGACCCTGTGAGATGAAGAAACACTTACCTTGCTCTGCAGGAACTTGAAGCACTGCTGATTCAGCACCTCCACAAACTCAGACTCGAAATCCTGATCACTGTACCACGCGCCTCCGGTCACGGAACGGTCCGGCTGCAGGTTATACAGCATGTACACCTTCTTCTTGGAGGCCTGCAGGAGAAAAACAGTTATGTACATCTGAAGTGTTAAAACAACAGCCTTCAAACTGAAGCACAGTAACAGAGCTTGATTTACTATACTAAAGGCATGGGATCTACATGACGTTTCTCTAATGTTTTTTAACGTTGCTTTATACATTTTATCTTTGTCACGTTATTTGAAGCCTTGCTTAGGAAATAACAGATTAAAATTGACATATTGCAGTTTAATTTCACTTTTTGTTGACAACTCCATTGGTTTAATTTGTCATTGAAATGTAATAAAACGTCTGTCAAAACTAACTAAAATTAGACATAACCAGCCAACTAGCTTCTTTGTATATGCTAGTTTCTTTTTAGACCACCAGACGGCCAAAACACGCAGTGCAAGGTTCAACTAACCATCTGTATTAAAATGAAATACATTTTTACCAACTATGTCAAGTTTGTTAAATATTCTCATCGACTCACCGCCACAGACTTCACGGCTTTGATGAGTTTCTTACTCTCGAGGTTTTTGAGGATTTTGTTGATTTCAGTCAGAGGCAGGTTACTCTTATACCGTATGTCTCGACTCCAGATTCCTTCCGAAAGCAGGAAAAGCAATCAATACCAGATCTATGTGAACTCAATACAGCGAATACAGCGAAACGCATAAAACTATTCCTTACCTTTGTTCCCAGCATCCTCTATGATCTGGTAAACTAGTTTTTCTTGATTATCAGAGCCCTTTACTTTACTAAAGTAAAAACACAATGCATTTAACAGACTATTTGCTCACTGTTATTTTAAGATGAGTGTCTCTCACTGATAAAAATGCGCTTACCTGGCAGATTGCAAATCCTTGAGTCTGTATAACAAGCCGTTGCTGTTTTTAAGCAAGTCTAACTGGCCCTGATAAAGATAATATCATTTAATAATGAGTTTAAAGAGAATGAATGCATTACACACGTATGGTTTGATTCTCCGTATCATCTCACCACGGACAGCAGTCTGTTGATGGCCGTGGCCCGCTGCTGCGCTTCTACATGCGGCATGTCATTCTGTATGACCTGGTCCGTGATCCCATGTGGGAACTGCTGACAAAGCTCTTTAATTCTTTAATAAAAGTAACACAACAGGCATAAGCAATGATCACAACGTGCCGTTGTATTAAATCTGCATATAACAGACGTGACAAACAACAACAGGACGGAGATGTCAGATTAAAACGTCGATCTTATCTGAATTAAATAATAAACAGCGCAAACGAAACGCAATAACGCTCCTTTGCAAACAACTAAATGTGTAAATACAAATAAATGTGTAAATACAGATACATGTGTAAATACAAATAAAATGGTGTAAATTAAAACTAAAAGCCAAAATCAGGCTATACAGACAGCGTCTCTACTCACCTATTTTCGATGTCTACCGGGTCCGTTGACTCCTTTTTCACTTTAACTTCAGTCATTGTTCACATGAATTGAAAAACTTGATCAACAAATTACAAATATGCAGAAAAACGCGTTTAAATCTCCATTTAGATGTAAAGTTTCGCGTTATACGCAACGCACCGTCAACATTTCAGCGTGCACTCAGGGGTCCTGCGACGGCAAGACGCTTCCGCTTGTTTAGAAGTCCCGGATTATGCCTGTGTAAAAATGTTGGGCTTTGCGTTTAATAAACTACAAATAAATAAACAACAATATTAATCCGTTAGTGTATTTTACTTTTTCATCCTGTTTACTGTACTTCTATATTAATATATTTGATGCACATTACTTGCATCACGAAAAGAAATGCGATCTGGTACCGCTGGTCCAAACGGTTGCTATGGGCAACGTGACACAACAGCACGTCCAGCTGTGTTATTGCATCGTCGTTTGATACGTCGCCTTGCTGTGGGTACAACAGACACGATCATTTATAAATATCAATGTTATTTATGTATTTGCACGTGATGTTGTTTATATTCATTGCACGAATCAACAGATTTAGGAGCGCAAAAATGACCGCAGGGTCACTAGCGGCACCTCAGGTCATTCCCATCCGCATCTCACCTCCGGGCAAAGCCAAGCACGAAATAAACTCCTGCACCCCTGTTGAGATCAAGTCTGGTAGGTCTGGTTTGTGACACACGTGGAAACCGAGTTACAAGTTGGGTCGGTGTGAATGAATGCATTGTGGTTCAAACCCAGAGTCCAGTGATGTGGGTATTCTGTACACACTGGACGGCAGTAAACCTGAGACGACCAGGAGACTGGGTTTTGGTGACAGTACCCTGAAATATACCGAACCCATTCGCTTACCTGTGGGAAAGGTGTCAGTAAGAGCTATGGCCGTAACTAGGTGGGTTAACTTTATGCCACACAGTTTGTAACAGCATGTTATTCTTTAACTACATGTGCTTCATTGTCCCAATGGTTGTAATTTTACTTATAACCACAAGCTTGAATGTTTCTTTTCTGTTATATGAACGTTTGCAGAATGTTTTTCTCTTCTGCAGTGATGGGAGACAGAGCGCTGTAGTCACCAAAGTGTTCATAGTGGAACCTTCACCCTCAGATGAGGAAGATCTGACCAAGATCAGTGAAGAAACCTCGAGGGATGATGGACAGATCAGTGGCAAAGATGTTGGTTTTAATCTCATTTGTCCTTCTGTTGTTGATAATGTTGCTATAAATTATGTAAATATGAATTAACTTTGTGTTTAACAGGATGCATTAATGAGTTTGAAGCGGAGTGAAAATGGACCTGTTAAACATTTAGGTAAATTTTTAAGTTCTGGCTAAAAAGTTGTGGTGGAACTTTGTGTCACAATATAACAGATAAATGAATGACAACATGGTTCATTTTTTATGCAAAATCTACTTGTGGGTCAGATGTTCCCAGCAGTGACCCTCACAGAGGTCCGAAAGGCCCTCGGTTCCTTGCACAACGTCTGGGTTCCGGTTCCCCTACACGCCTGTCGACAGAAAACGCAAACGTGAGACACAAGCACATTTCAAAGACACTCATTATAAAGAATATGTATGTATTGTTGTTTCTTTGTGAGTTTCATAGAGCAAATTAATATGTTCTGCTTGATCCTAACAGAACCAAAGGACAGAAGTTGTGGAAAGTCCGTTCAAAAGCCTCAACAGTACTCAGCTATCTCGCATCCAAAGAGAAACAGATTTTCTCAGGTTTGTCTCAAGTTATGAGACTGTTATTTTTGCTATGAAGTTAATATAATGCAGTTAATATAATGCCACTTTTATGAAGATGTTCCAAGTGCCTCAGTCACCGCCCTTCAGATCCCTTCGCCCGGTTTTGCCTGCACTGCGGCGCCGCGGTGCCCCCAATACCTGGACAGAGACTGCCCCCTACTGAAGGGGGACAGGTACTGCATGCCCTGTTACTGCACAAGACCAAATCAAACATGTACTGTAACAGTCTGGAGCCCATATTTAAAACTCAACTACAATTTACAAACACGGATAGGGAAATTAATAAACAGACCCTGACACAGCTGTGATTCGAAACTACGTACTTCTGATCCGCAGATGGGACTGTGTGTGCATTGTAAAACCATGGTGCCTTTAAACACGCCCACATGCGTCGTGTGCGAGTTCCCATTGGCTCAACAGCTGCAACCACAGGCTAGCCTAAGACTGCAGGTAAAGCTTTATATGTATATATCGTGGATCACATTTAGGACACATTTTTGCACCTTGTTAACATTCTTCTTGTGTTCTGCTTTAGAATAAGATCATCTGTCACTCGTGCGGGACAGGAAACCCTTCACACATCACACATTGTGTCACTTGTGAATCCAGACTGGTTCAGACAAGCACGGTCAAAGCCCCGCCAACTTATATTCACATAGCCAATCAGAAGTTTGCATTATTGTTTATGGTTATAATGGTACTGTGTTATTCCACAGCCTGTTTTAAGTGGACAGAGAGCTGCTCCTCTGCCGTATACGGAGGGCAAAATGGTTTCATGCCCCAAATGCCACAGAGTCAATCACTCAGATGCCCGATTCTGTGACTGGTGTGGGGCAAAGGTGACAAATAATAACTTTTTTCTTTATATATATATATATATATATATATATATTTTTATTATTTATTTATCTTTATATTTTATATACTTTTTATTTATCTTTATATCTTTATATTATTTATATTATAAAAACCTTTATACCCTTCCAAATTTTAATGCAACTAATGCACAGATGCAACAACTAATGCGACTGTTTATAATAATTTTGGACACTACATGCACTATGCATTAGTGCTAATAGCAAATGCATTAGCACTGTTTCATTTACATACATACATACACAATATAAATACATGTGGTTTGTTTGTTTTAGCCCGGCCACAGAACCAGCAGCGTGGCATGCTCTCAATGTGGGTCCAGCAGTCACCCGTATGCAAATTACTGTGGGGGCTGCGGTGTTTATCTGAACGGCCCACCCAGGACGCCCTCCCAAGCCACCCAGGCACAGAACACACAGGACTCTGAACAGGTACAGAGACAGTCTGTTTAGTACTCAAACACTCGCTAGGTATCAGTACTAACCGATTTACTGCATCTCACACAGACCTCAGCAGGCTGGCAGACGGAGTCTGCATGTGAAACCGCGACTGCGCCTGCAGCTGCGAGTTTGCGCGCATGCGTGGACGCACAGACGCAAACGGCAGGTCTGTTTTTTCCATCCGCTACTGAGCTGAAAAGGCGAGGCCAACAAATGGAGGCAGAGCTTATCAGGCAGGCGCACATGAGTGACAGGAAGCCCCTCCTCACGGCCATCAGCCCAGGCCGAGGTACATGAACGTACCATACAATTAAAAAAACATACATGCATGATTTTAAAGTGCGTTTGCATGTTTCCAGGGTTCTGGAGGAAGCAGTTAGACCACATCTGCGCTCATCTGCGCAGCTACACTCAAAATAACCCAGAGTTCAGAGCTCTGATTGGTGAACCTCGTCTGGGCAGAGTAAGTTTTACAAACCATAACAAATAATGTAGTAGAAGAACTACATATATTATTATTATTATTCATATTATATAATAGTTTATTTTTTTAAAATGATGTTTAAATTGTTGCTATGATTATCGCTGTGCGTATTATCATCGTTGTTACTGCATAGGAAATATTTGCATATTCAAAAGTGTGTGCACACTTAAGACTAGCGGTGTGCCTGTTTTTCAGATGATCTCTGCTGTCCTGCAAGAGGACGACTATGAAGTCAGTCTGCGCATCAATTTCATCTCCGCCTCACCCGAAGCGTCAAGGGTACGAAACTATCAATAGAGTTTTTGTATGAAGACAATCTCCATGGCTTTTATTGTTTATTCAGTGCATCTGTGATTGTATGTGGTTGTATATCATAGTATATCATCACATCATATGTGTGATTATCTGTTTTCCAGGCATCTTCTGCAGGACAGCGGATGAGATCGGTGGTTTCTGAGAGTCAGAACCTGAGTGCTGTGACAGAGGGCAGAAATTCTGCCAGTTCCGGTACAAACACATTAACACTAGCATCAATACTAGCATAAACGCTAGCATAAACGATAGCATTTGACAGGTGCCTTTTATAGTGTATGTGAGGTGTACAACTTACCAGCTCATGTTTGTTCAGTGTGTTCAGCGACTCAGATTAACACAGAGGGATCTTCAGCTAACAGAAAGAAGCAGAAGAAATTGTCAAGTTCAGACACTACAGAAAAACAGCCAGTCAGTATCTCTTGCTCTTTCTCTCTGTCTCACACACACACAGACACAGGTATGTGGTAATGACTCCCAATGTCTTTTAAGGAGTCAAAGGACACGCTTCTCCTTAAAGAGTTGGGGCCTGAGGGGCGGGGCCAAATCTCAGTGGTGCAGCAGCTATTGGATGAGGTAAGAAACATGAGCCAATTACAATCTGCTAAGAGCATGAAAAATCTTCAGTGTGGCTTTGCCTTGAGTGAATGTGGGTGTCTCTGCAGGGCGCCAACCCGGCGTGTTTGGGCAGCGATGGGCGCCCGGCTCTTGTCGCTGCGGTGCTCAACGGACATCATGATGTCATTCCTGTGCTGGTGCAGAGAGAAGCCAACGTTAACCAGACGTCCGGGACGTGAGTTTAAAACCAAAATTCAAGAATGTTCAGATACCTGAGGTAGCAATCAGGTGTTGTGGTTAAAAACGTGTTGTTTTGTTTCGTGATGAACGCAGGGCGAACAATACTGCACTCCATGAGGCTGCAGCTCTCGGATCTGAGGGTCTGAAGAGTGTTGAGATACTGCTGGGGTGAGATTAACCAAAACTACCTCCATTTAAATTTAACAATTTAAAACAGGAGTCTAAAAACTAACTAAAACTTTACTATAACATTTACTATTTACTATAAATGTATGGTATGTAAAGCATATAAAAATCTGATTTTTATATCTAAAACGCTTTCAACTCAGATTGATTATAGAGATAAATTGTCCTGCAGTGTTGCACATAAATCATATTGTCTCGTGCAGGTGTAACGCTAGTATCAGAAAGCAAAACGACAGAGGCCAGACTGCATACGATATCGCCGTCGCCACAGGAAATAACTCAGTGGTCTCGCTGATGGCCGCCCACATGGGTCAGAATCTCCTGCAGCGCCACACGAAGGCCAGGAGCCCCTCTGGACTGGATACGTTCTCGTGACAAAGACCTCCATCTCAAATTGATTCAATCTCACCGGTGACATTTACTGATTCACTTATAATGGTAATACTGGGAATTTAAGACTGTTACCTTCAAAATGACTTGTTGTAAGAGTCATATAGCATTTGGAGTGACCAAATAAACAAACAACGTGTTCTTATTTCTGTGTGTTTCATCTAATTAATACTGATTTATGATCCAAATATATTTAAGTGAAAGTAGAAAAAAAGGGAACGTAAAAAAGGGAAAGTGAAAATGGGTTGCCATTATTTGTGCAAAATAATTTTGGTTTGTGTTTAAGTCAATAATAAGAAAAATCAAAAATGAATAAAGCAACAACATGCAGACAATATTTAACAAACAAATATTAAACGTTTTTTAATGAACAGTTAATTAAACTGCACAGTTGTGAACGCATACAGAAATGTGAATTACCACGCTGGTTTATGAAAAGAAACAACATTTTACCCCTTCGTTTAAACATCGAACCAAATATAAACATTACATCTTTCATACAAAACAAAATGCAAAACAGAACAAATATCAAACGTCTTAAACCGTCTCCAGTTTGTGCTGCAAACTGTCAAAAGTCATAATGTGACTTTACAACCACATTAAAACAAAGTGTCCATTTAAAACAACTGGCACCGAATTTCAATCCCAGAATCCTTAGCGTCGCAAGCGCAGGAAGAAAGCATGCCTGCATTCTTTACTGTCCACCGGGTAATACTTGTCATAAAAGTCCAGGATGTATTCTTCAGTCTTGAAGCCAAACTTCTGGTACAGCAACATGGCGGGGTTGCTTGCGGACACATGTAGGGTTACGTCTTTTCCCATACATGTCTGCAAAGAAGACAGAAAACAACTTTTCAACTATATCCTGCATCAAACTTAGTCTTTACTCTGGTTTTTAGTCTATCCAAATTTAGTCTTTAATCTTTAAGTCTCACCTGAATGAGATGGTAGATCATGAAGGTGCCGATTCCAGCTCTTCTCCACTCTGGATGCACCAGCAGAAACGAGATGTAGGCCTCGTTGTACTTCACGTCCGGCACCATGAAGCCAAATGCGATCACAACCTTCTTGTAGAGCGCCACGACGCTGAAGTCCGGATACTGCAGGCACTCTGATAGGTCGATACCTGTTGGGTGAGAAGATCCATGGTAACTCCTTGCGTTGCTTTGGAGGTGACATGGAAGTGATTAAGAACCAGAAACCGAGATATGACCTACCAGGCCAGAAGATCTCCTGGCACATGGAGTTAACGGAGGGGATGTGATTAGGTCGCACGTAGCAGTAGTCAATAGGTGCGTCAGGTTCAGGTACCCACGAGTCGTCCTTCCTGTGATGATACGCTCGGATCTCTGACAGCAAACGAAGCTTTAGCGGCCGACTCTCAAAGTCCCTCCTACAGACACACGCAAAGAAAACCGCTGGATAATTAACACCGAATCAAACTAACACAGAATGTAAAACGAATGTAAAGTGTATAATGTGTGCACCTGATGTACGGTTTGAGCACTCTGGATGTGTAGGGACTCTTGATGCTTTGATCCACGCAGGCGTCTGAACCCATCAGCCGGTGCCAGAAAGACACCATGGTCTGGTGGAACCCTTTCCGTATGGACACGGAGGACTGCAACAAAACATGCAACGCTTACTTCTTTATTCTAATGCACAAGCTTAACGTTTGTTCGTTTCGGTGCGTTACCTGAAAGCGATCAAGAATGCGCAGGTCCTGGCTTGTGGTTCGGTATTTTTCTTGCCCGTTCGTCCTGTGGCTGGCCAATCCCCCCTCTGCCCCGTACACCCCACCCACCAGACTGAGCGTAGCGCTCACGGCCTGATCCACATCCAGCAGGGGAAGCCCTCGTTCCCTTTTGGCTTGTCGCACCAGCAGCTTACGATGCAGCCTTTTGGCCTGCGGCGTGACGGCTAGCGCTTGCGGACACGTCTCCAGCTTGTGTAGGAGCATGCGTTCCTCGTAAAGGCTGATGAATGTGTAGCGCGGCGTGGACACGCAGCCCTCCCCTTTGTTCTGAAGACCCTTTCGTCGTTCTGTGCCACGCCCCTGTCCGGCTGCTAACAGGCCTTCGTCTTGACCCTCATCTTCATCAGCGCCTCTAACTCGCTCCTCATCTTCGCTCTCCAGTTCCTGTTTGATCAGCTCGGCCGGACGCAGCTTCTTTCTCACCATGATGGTGCCGGTGGCCAACGGCATGCTGGGAGGAGGAACGTACTCCATTCCAGGATCAATAACACCCTCTGCATCCAGTTCCTCATCATCTGATGAAAAACAATACAAGAAATATCTATAAACAAGGTACTGTAACAAGATCTAACCATTTTCTGGCAACTGTGTGTAAACATCAATTTGTTTTGGAAGAAAATGTGGATAAATTTTCCCAATTTGGTCGCTAAAAGGTTCTAGGATGGCTAGGAATGAGGCTAAGGTTATCTAGACGGTTTCTTGGACGCAGTTCTTGGTGGAACTCATAAATGTATCTACAGTAGCAAGCAGAAGCACCAGAAGTAAATGTTAACCTCCTTATTCTTTAAGAAAAAACGCCTCAAACATTGACTGCAAACTAAACAGTTGTTGGATTAGTCAGCAAGCGTCACGTATTACCGTGGAAGAGCGCCTGAGGGGGCATGACATCCGGAATAAGATCCGCCTCCGACAGCAAACTGGGCGTGGCAGAGTGTGAGGCAGGTGTTCCGGGGGCGGAGAAGTCGGGCGAAGGGGAGGGGGATGGAGATGTGAGAGGGGTCCTGTCTGATGAACTGAGGGAGGAAAAGTCAATGACTTCGCCCTTCTCCAGATACGGCTCGGACCGACGGACGCGGCTGCCCAGCTTGACAGGTGTGGAGGAAGCGCTGCGGTCGAGAAAGCCGGCCGCCTCCTTCTGTGCACGGCGTATTTCTTTAGCCTCCTGCGTGCGAGAACGCTTCTCCTTCAGCTGCATGGCGTTCTCCACCGGATTTCGACCCCCACGCTTCCTCAGACCCTCGACTGTGATGATGGGCTCCAAGGACGGCTTTGATACCGCTGGAACGACAACATGCAAACCGCAAAAAGTTAGATAAATCTTTACGGCTGTAGTACAAACTGTTTGACTCTCTGTTTAGAAGATAGAATTGAAGGTTATGAGTAATTGTTGAGGTTTTTCTTTACCTGGAAAAAGTTTTAGTTTTAAGCAATTGTCATTTATCAATCAAAAAAGTTACATATTGCAGCTTTATGAGTAAAACATGATGCATGACAAAACCAGATGTCATGTTTAACATTGTGAACCGGATATAACAAAACGTATCACATTAACATATTCAAAACTAAATAAAACCAATATTTGGCCATTTTTTTGAACTATTTTGCCATTTTGTGTTTCATTTTAGATTCATGACCAATAACCAATAACAAAAAGTCCAGTTTTAGGACTTCTGAGCACCACTGGGATCAAAGTTTCAATTATTCTATGATTATTTTGTTAACATCTGCTACCTTTGGCCTTCAGTGAGGCTGTGGAGCTCTTGTCTCCCTCAGGCCGTAGAGTAGGAGGTCGGTTCTGCACCAGCTTCCACCAGCCGGGTTCTCCGAACTCCTGCGCACCCGAGCGGAAAAACGTCGGGCTTCCGACGGACAGACACCCGGCCACGGTGCTCCACCACGTGGACGTCTTCTTTCTGAGGGACGTTAAGCACAAGAATGTTCAATGTAAACACGGCAGCCCCAAAATCCATAACGTTATAGTGAGACGAAATTCCAAAAAAATGGAATTCCCATTACCTGGAGCCAAGAAGGAAAGTCCAGTGGCGACTGATAAATGCACAAATATCCTCCTTCCACCTGAAGTAACCCTGGCGACCCGTGCCTTCCAGAGACAGGTTATACATGGCCAACATCACCACCTACAGAAAGATAAATCAATACATAATTCTGAGATGTAGTGAACTTAATAATCACTATATATCCCCCAACTGGTTCAGCACAACATAATTTACACCGCTATTGACAAACCAAATCTACAACACAAATACTCCTATGAGAATCTTGTTTTGTTTCTGTTGATGTTCAGGCGTCCAGGTTGATTGACTGAAATACAATTTGAGTGTCTTTTAATCAACACTGGAAATTACGGTTGGATGCTATTATGATTCTTATTTCTTTCGTACCTGCTGCCAGGTCAACCTCATTCTCTCGAAACTCTCCTTTCCGTCTTCTGCGCAGTCCGAGCAGATGAACTTGAAGAAGTTGTCGCCTTTCAGGTAGCTGGGTTGCTCTCCACGAAGTTGGGCTAAAAGCAAAGAAAATTAGACAGCTTTGAAACCAAAGCTCTTCTTGTCAACAAGATCTTCTTGTATCAAAGCTGAAGATCTTCTCACCGGACGGGATCCACTTGTGGCACTTGTCGCAGTAGAACGACATGTCCTCGTTCCAGCTCCCCTCCCCGTCTTCTCCAACGTCACTGTTCATGGAGTCACCGCTCTGGTCGTGAGACAGATCCACAGACGCCTGGTCCTCAGACTCCACGATGAGAAGAGTTTCTCCCTCAACCTCACCCTCCTCCAGACCCTCGGAAGCAGACGTGCAGATGGTCTCCTCATCTTGTGCAACAAGACCTCGTTGGTCTCCAGCATCCATGTCTTGATCTACAAGATCAAGCAGACGATTAGACATCTACAGGTGCTTTCACACTGATACTAACTAGTTCATAGCTGGAGGTCAACCGCAAAGTGTTGGTTGTTAAGTTTGCATCCAACCACTATAAGAACCAATCAGGGTTCAGATGGTAGGTCACATGACCTGCCCTGTATTGATTGTTGATAGCCACCATGTCACCTAAGTAACTTCAATACCTTCACAACTGCCACAGTAACGTGTTAATGAGGCAATACTGTGGTGTATATATGTACCAATGGCGTGTTTGTTTAAAACAACAAGTTTGTGCCTCTTAAACTATCGTGTTTTCCCGCCCTTGCGCGACCTCTCTGGTCATGTAAACCTGCCGCTCGCGCGCGCGCACGTTCTCGCGCTTCCGCTCCACGCGCTCGCGCGCCTCTGCCAACGAGACCGAGCAAAATGTTGTTTCTATTATGTATTACTATTGTTTTATTATTTATTATTACGCAAAATGACCAAAGTTTAAGTGTTTTAAAGACACGGCAACGGGGTAAAATACATGCATAGAGACAGCAGTCAAAAGCAGCAATTTAAAGTTCAATTAAAACATTATTGTGAACAATTACTTACATGTGAAAATCTTATTAACCTCTTAATAAGACACACACATTATATTTATATGTGTAAATATATACACACACACGTGCATATAATAAACAACAACAAAAGCATTTTATAACATTTCTACCACAGACTTTCACTTTATTATAGTAAACCAATCGTTTCTTAAGGATGCATCTTGCACATTTCCTTTGGACAGACCGTGTTTATATAAAGTTATATCTCAGACTATAACACGATACGACCACATCTCAACAGAAACACATGCTGTTACTACAAAACTGTATTTACCGTCTGTCCCAGCTTGATGTGCACGCATGCAACCCTGCTAACCGCACGGACTATGGACAACCCCAACACAACCTAAGGTCGTAGACATTATTAAACCACATTACTTTTGTATTAAACGATTGCAAGACAATATTTGTCTTGGGTACTTTGGTAACAGAGTTTCTTCTGTAGTATTTACTATAGACTGTCTAGCGCTTTACCGCCACCTATCTGTGCAGTGCGGTAACGTGTAAGTGCATAAACAGTAGCTGTATTTATAATAAATAACAATAATGTTTAGTTATACGTTACATAATGTTGTATACTTTCAATCTGTTGTTTAAATATCGTCACTGGTTTATCAACATCAAAATCCCACCTCCAATGTAAACAAACCTCTCACTTTTCTTCCAAACAAATAACTTTATGTATAACATACATATACTTGTTTTTATACAAGTTACACATAGTTTTTTCTATGTCTGCCGTAGTTTAACAGCTCATCTATTCCCTCTTCTGCAGAAGTGTGTCTGTGTGTGTGTCTCCCCTTATATACACAAAAGACAGAAATGACCCACAATGCACCAGCTCAGGCGGCTTTTTGCCTTTAATGTTCCCAACAGGAACAGAAGGATGAACATGCACATCTGGTGCTCTTACGCTCTTCAGTCGCATGTCCTGTGGGGTTGCCATAAAGGTTTCGTTGGAACGCCCCTCACCGCTGACAGCTAAAGCAAACATCCAGATTTCCCAGCATTCCTCACCCCCTCACTTCCACTAGTCTGTAATTGTGATAACCGCCGTTGCCAGACATGGCTGTACCCTGTAGACACATTTACCTAAATACCAGAGCTCACCAATAGGAATAATCTCAGGACAGTGTAGGTGAATTATAAAATTACAGCTAATGTGAAGCTACAAAAATGGATCATTTATAGCTAAATGCAATTTTTGATTTTTGGTGTCCTGAATACAGTTTCAGTTTGGGGAGTTTTGGGAATGCTGTTGCTAAAAACTCCTTCATTGTGTTTGTTGAAATCTTTGTATAAACAAGGGCAGTAATTAGGCGGACATGAACACATTTCTGTAAATGTGTGAACTCTCCTCTCCAGACACTACGGTGGTTTAGTCTGCATAGTTCAGAAAAGCTTTGAGAAGATAAAACAGCCTGTGTTTGTGTGTGTAGCCGCAGTAGACGTGTTAAAGATGTCTCCACAAAAGTTCAATGACCTTCTGAAGGAACCTTTGGGAGAATGTGGAATGACTTACAATCTGAGAAAATATTAATGTTGTGTAAATGTTTGAAACTTTTGTTGTATGGGAAGTCTCTATGTGTTTTTTGTACCACATTTTGATATTTTTAGACATATTAGTGTAATATCATATTTACATCACTACAATCACAACACTTCACAATCACAGTTTGGATGAATTATGCTTTAAAGTTGAAAGGCAAAGACAGTGTTTTTCAATTGTGTGTTTGTTTTGTGACCCAACTTTTCCATGTTTTCTTGATCCAAATGATTATTTTGCAATAAGTTAATCGGTCAAGTCGATCTCAAACAGACCCAAAAACTAATTTATGTTGCTGGTGGATATGTTGGTATTTATCCTCCTATCCGCTATTTAAAATCATTTCACAAAAGCTCTCAGTTTGCGGATACTGCGCGTGACGTGTGTTTAAAGGGCGTTGATTGACAGGCGCTTGTCCAATCGGATGTCACAATCCCTGCGGTATCGACTTTAGGGGCGGGATTTGCGCCAGAAAGTGCCACGACTCCAAAGTCAGCGGCGATTGTAAAACTACCGCAAGTTTGCTCCGCAGGTAAGCGCAAACTTTATATCATCTCCAATGTGGCGTTTGGTGAACTGTGCAATTGTTGTATTATTTTGCATGAAGTCATTCCTCTGTAAGAGGGTGTCGATGTTATTACAAAAGTGCTTTTCCAGATTGCATTTAATAATGTTTTGCATTTAAAGGGTTTGTACTTGTGTACGTGTTGCATTCAACGCGTTTTCATGCTCTGTAGAGATTACGTGTCCTTGACCGATGTTTCATTGACTCAGTTTTTGTGATGGACTTTAAAGCTGTTTCTGGGTAACGGGATTGTGTGATTTGTGCATTTAAACACAAACACGAACTTTATTTTGTTTAAATTATTACAAATACTTGCAACCAGGGATCTTTATTATAGTGGAGGTAAATAAAACACTCTGTACTTCTGTGAGGTTGTGTAATAATGATCAAAAAGACTTGTTTAGGTTCACTTTTCATAAACTTTTTTAACTTTTCTAAAGAATCACAAAGATCTTAACTTAGTTTGGGTATTAGTGAATCTGTTTCTCTCTGTTGTTACTGCTAGTCTCTGTTGTTTGATTTCTGTGAATGCTGAAATTGTGATCACTGAAAATAATTTAGCAAAATATCTCCATATCTATGAATGTGAAGCATACAAACTTGTGTTGTCACACATTATCAGTTAATAGTCCTTGTTTACACTAGAAAGTGTGTCAGTAGAGCGTAGCCTTTTACTTAAAAGGTCATGATGGCTTGTTTTTTTGTAGGATCAGGATTTGGACGGACAGGACTAGGCAAACATGGATGTGTACGACCCTCAGACTCTAGGAATTGTAGTCTTTGGTGGCTTCATGGTATTTTCTGCCATTGGGATCACGCTCGTGTCAACTTTTTCCATGAAGGAGACGTCTTACGAGGAAGCCCTGGCCAAACAACGACAAGAATCAGGCAGTACTCAACCCCAACGCTCTGACAAGAAGAAAAAGGCATCTGAAAAGAAAGGCAAGGCCAAGAAGAATGAGGAGAAACCAAATGAAAAGCATCCTGAATCTGAGGCTGAGTCCATCCCTGAACCTGTCGTTGAGATTAGGGAGCCTGAATCGGCACCTAAGGTGGAACCAGAACCTGTGCCTGTTACTGAGCCTGAGCCTAAAGTTGCACCCAAGCCAGCTGCACCTGAACCAGTTCCAGAGGTTAAATGTGCCGCCCCTCCTATTGCAAGTGCCGCAGTGGCCCCACTTGCTCCATCCCCAAAGGAGAAAAAGAAGAAGAAGGTTGCCAAGGTGGAACCAGCCCCTGTCAAGCCTGTGGAGCTTCCAGAGGTCATAGTGAAGGAGGAGCCACTGGTGGCTGAGGTGACAGTGAAAGAAAAAGTTGCCTTTGAAGTTGCTGCTTCTCCTACAGCTGAAGAACCCAAAGCTGAAACTCCAACCAAGAAGAAACCAAAAAAAAAATCTGAGACAGGTGAGTCTTCTTTGGTCTTATCTATTTAGCATCAAGTAGTTCTCACATAGACAGTAGCAGAGTAAACATTGTCAAAACCTTCATGTTCTGGTTCAAGTGGTTACTGTGGAGACAGTGGAAGCCCCCCAGCTGTCGCCATTCAAAACCCTGGTTTCCAGTCTGAACAAATCTTCGTTTAGTGAACATGAGATGCAGAAACTCCTTGAGATCATCAGCAAGAAGGCAGGAAAGGACTCCTGGCAACTGGTACAAAGTCTAAGCCTCTCTTACATTTCAAGCTAATACCTGTCCTCCTCTTTCATGCATTCATGTCTCTTTCTTTCTCTCAAAATGACAGGCGTCTCAGAAGGGTGACCCATTGGCCGCATTGAAGAAGCAGCTGGAAGAAAAGGAAAAGCAGTTGATTGCTAAGCAGGAAAACATAGTTTCAGCCAAGACCCGTGTCCATGAGCTTACCAAGGTAACACATGCTAACATACACTCATACATTTTTTTTTCTTTCCAAGATGTTAGTTTTGGAAAAAAATTTGGCTAGTAAACTTTGTCCTGACTTCTAAATTCTCTAAAGGAGCTGAATTCTACAAAGAGTAAGATGGCGTCCGTGGAGACCCGCATGAGCTCTGAGCTAAGCAATCGAGGGCAGGAGATCTCAGCTCTGCAGGCACGCATGCAGGCGTCGCTCCAGGAACATGTCCTCGAGACTCAGCAGCTCAACAGCAAGGTAAGATGTCACCAGCCTCTCACTGTTTCTCTAAATCTCTAAACTGTGTAGTGTTGGTAAATTTGTGCTTGTGGCCTCAGATCCAGAGTCTTCAAGAAAAGTTAGAGAATGGACCAAATGCTCAGCTGGTCCGTTTGCAACAGGAGAACTCCATTCTTAGAGATGCCCTCAACCAAGCCACCAGCCAAGCAGAGAGCAGGTATCACCCATACTACCCCTATGTTGCTTTGTTTGGTACTGGTGATGAAGTGCTCCAGAGACATTGAGCCTTGGTGCTCATGCAGGAGCCATGGGTTTGAATTTGGTCCCATTCATCCCATTCAATCTTTTCTCTCCTCTTGTTAAAAGTTTTTCATCTCTATACCACGTTAACCTGCCATTTATCTTCATGAGACTTATTTGTGGCTTCTTGTTCACATCCACAGGCAGAATGCAGAGTTGGCAAAGTTTCGTCAGGACTGTTTGCGTCTCAACCGAGAGTTGAACGAGCGCACAGTTGCTCAGAATGCAGAGGAAGAGCGCAGGAAGGCTCTGGAAACCAAGATGGCTGCCACTGAAGAACAGCTAACACAAATAAAAGTAAACCTCAACTTCTGACCTCTTTCCTGTTATCTCTCTGAGGTGGTTGTGGTCTTATACTGACAATCTTATTTAAGAATTTTACAACATATTTAACCTTTTATGAGCAAATCTGTTTTTTGGAGTTTGCGTATCACTGTGTGAGTGGAGAATGTTTTTCCTTTTAGCTCAACCATGCAAGCAATGATATACTTTTTAAATTTGGTATAAGAGGAGTGATTCTTTCATAATTTAGTCACTTGTGTTGCTCCACAACTTGAGGTGCTCGCTGCTTTTTGCCAAGTTTAGCAGCTTAAAGCTCAACAATTCCACAAAAGATCTAGTTTTGCGTTCCTCAGAAGTGTCTTGTTTCTTTTAACTATGTGGTTTATCTATTCAGGCGTCCCGTGTGGAGGCAGAACAGACTCTCCAGCAGAAGTTGGATCGAGTCGCTGAAGAACTTCTCCAGGCTCAGAACAGCAGCAAAACCCTTCAGGCTCAACTAGACACAGCAAAAGAGCAAAGCAAGACCCTCAATGGTCAGCAGAAGTATTTCTTATTTTAGTTGCAGAGACTGTTGTTTTTTGGGGTAAATCGTTCGCTTATGGGTGTGATGCCAGTTTTTTACAACTTAGTCTCAGGAAATAAAAGAGCGGGAAAAATTCCAAGGATTTATCATCATCATTCTTGTTTATAGATCTCCAGGAACGTGTACGAGTTACAGAGGTGGAGCTGAAGAACAGGTGTGAGGAACTGGAGAGTTTGAGAGCGCAACTGTCTCAGACACAACAGAGAACCGTTGAGGTAAAATCTCCAATGCAAACCGAGAACAAGATACAAAGATTTGTCAGTCTGACCAAAACCATGTTTCTGAAATTAATCTTCTAAAACTGTTTTGAATCTGTACAGAATAACAACACTGAAGAGGTTGAACAGTTGAAGGCCAGGTAATGTGGATATTCACAATTTACAATACTGTTAAATGATTATGTTGATATGATTACATGAACGTATTGTGTGCAGTCTGAGAGAAAGGGAGGGTCACCTGACATCCCTGGAGGCGGAGCTTAATCAGATGAGGGAGGGGCTTGATGCTGTGAAGAAAGCTCAGACTGAGGCGGCTCAGAATAGGTGCTTGTCTCAGATTAATTATTATTTATACTATATAATTTATATTAAATTACTATAAATTCTTTATTTATATATTGCCCTGCAGTACTTGTTACTGTTATTGACTTTAGTTATCTGTGAATATGTTTTCTGATCTAAACATTGCCCTGTTTCTCAGGTTAAACGAGGCTGACACAGAACGCAGAGAATACACAGCTGAGATTGAACAACTTAAAACCAGGTGAACGGTTCATCTTACATTTCTATAATTTGATAGGTTAAGAAACGCTTTGTGGTAAATGTTGGTGCCTTTGTACCATCATCAGTCTCAGAGAAAAGGAGGATTTGGTGGCATCTCTGCAGGTTCAGCTGGAGAAGACAGAAAGCGTGAGTTCAGCGTTTGATAACTTCTTGACATGGGTGTATAATTTGTAAACTTACTGGATTGATCATTTTATATCCATAGGCCAACAGCACAGAAGCAGAGGCACCATTTGAAAAGTAAGAAATGTTCATCAGTTTCTTCAGATTTTTGTCATTCTTTTTCCTGGATTTTCTGATAATCGTGAGGTTTGTTTTTTAGTCTGGAGAAGGACGCTCAGATGATCTCTCTGGAGGAGGAACTTCAACAGCTTAAAGAGGAGATGGAACGAGTAAAGACCAAGAGCAACGTGAGTCTGTCTATTTTTTCATCCATCCATTCATCTAAAACATCCATCTAGAACATTCATCCATCCATCTAGAACTTTCATCCATCCATCCATCCATCCATCTAGAACATTCATCCAGAACTTCCATGTTTATCTTCTGACGAGTAGTAGTACACTAACAACACATTGATTTATCTAGGACATCCGTCCATTCATTCATCCATCCATCCATCCATCAGTTCATGTAAACCAACCTAATTATCCCTCCATACTGTGGTGTGTTTAGGAGCTGCGGGAGAAGAACTATTCTGCAGTGGAGGCCCTGGCAGCTGTTGAGAGGTTGGGTGAAGAACGTCTGAGGCAGGCCAGAGCTGCACAGGTGAACCTGTTGTATACACACTATACACATATAACACACAATCATAATAAACAAAACAGGAAGAATGAGAAGATTAGAAAGGTCTGGTTGGATAAAATGTTATTCAAAACAAATATTTAATGTTTATTCTGTGTGTGTCTGCAGAGCGAGGTTGAGCAACAGCTGAGATCTTTCCAGAACGATTCTAGAAAAACGCTTCAGTCTCTCTTCCCTCACGTCACCGTTGATACACAGCAGGTTAGATTAAATAACAGATAAATAAATAGCCAAAATAATCTTTAAACTTAGATACTTCTAGTCGTACTTCTAGTCGTATTCTAGTCGTATTGTTACTAAATTATTAAAATATGCATTTTACTTGAATCTCTTACAATAAGTGTGATGTGGTTTTATTGTTTATTTAATGTTTTGCATGGGTTTGTTGTAGAATAACTGGCTGGAGGCGTTTACGCTTGAAGCGCAGACGTCCCTCTCTCACAGACAGCAGGCTCTAGCAGAAACACAACATGAAGATCTGAGCTCAGACCTGAAGGTTGGAGATCATTTCCACAAACATCAACTTTCAGGATAACTGTCAGTCAGTTGTCTCCTGTTAATCCAAGTATCTGTGCCATGCAGGACCTACAGCAGAAGCTTGTCCAATCAGAGGAGAGTCAGAGGTCACTGCAGGCCGAGTGCGAACAGTACCGATCAACTCTCAGTGAAACAGTACGTGACGCACACATTTATTATGCAAATGTAGACAAAGCTAATGTAGGTAACAGTGTAAATGACAGTAATAGATGATGTGTGATTGATCAGGCTAATGGCGTGTTTTGTGATCGTGCAGGAGAACATGCTGAAAGTTCTCCAGAAGAACGTAGAGGAAGGAGAGCTTGCTTGGAGGTCAAAGATCTCGGATGCGGAGGAGCAAAGACAGTCGGTAAGAAACTCACAGCGATGGTGGATTCGTCTGATGGGTTCTGCTGTCCTGCACTGATTTTGTGGTTCTCATGCAGGTTCTGGAACAGCTGAAAGTTCTGGAGAAGACGATAGAGACAATGAGAGCCGACAGACAGGACACAGAACAGGTGTTATTTCATTCCAGTTTATTCCAGAAATTGTCTCGTAACCCTATTTTGAGATAGTCAATTGTTCCTCTGTTCTTCAGCTGAAGGGTCAGGTGATGTTGTTGGAAGCCCAGCTGGAGAAACAGCTGGACTCCATCACCATCAGTCAGACATATGCAGAGGAGACGTCTCAGGTAAAACATCTCATCAAGTTGCTGTTCCTCAGGATTAAGTTAACAGTTTTGAATGTTTCATCATTTCTTTTTCATGTCTCTTTCAGCTGAAGACATTGTTGTCAGAAACTCAGAACCAGCTGATATCAGCCAAGGCAGAAGCTCAGAAACTGAGAGCAGAACTTTCATCGGTAGGTTGAACATCAACGTTCTTGAGAATTTTCTCCTTTCTGAAGGTTCCTGTAAGGTCTGGATCCCACTGTTTCGGTTTAACTGGTTGGGTTCGAGTGGCACAAACATATCTCTTCATCTTTTTACTTCCATTGTTTGGTGAACATTCTGTGTGAGACTCATGGTGAAGGTGTAACTAATGGCTGAAGATGTATTGTGTTATACTGTGTTGTTTTTCTTTAACTGACCTGAAAATAGCTTTCCAGAGTATCTGATCTTCATTCATCTCAACCTTTATCTTCTTTGAATCTTTAACCATCATGGAGATCTACACGTACAGTATATACAGTTGCTCCTTGGTAATACAATATACCATAAAACTTGAGTTTCGCTGTCCTTGCTTTCTACAATTACAGTTACATGCACAGCTGGAGGAAGCAACAAATAAGCTACAGACAGAAGGGGACATAAGACAGCAGTCAACAAACAACTGTGAACAGGTGACGCATTCAATCTTCAGTTCAATTTATCTATACCCTGATTTGATTACATTTGTTTCTGAAGAAAGACCTGCTGAAGAACTAAAGGTTCCTTCAACACCTTAAACACCAACATCTTGAAAAGTTCATACTTCTTGTCCTACGTTCTTGATGCAGGACTGTGGTCTCAAGCTTTGTGTCTTTAAATGTTTGTTACGCATTTTAGGAGGAACTGGAGAAGAAGTTGACCCAAGACCACAGCCAGGTGGAGACCAAACTGGAGAATCTCCAGTTTGGAGAGATGTCCAAAGAGAAGGAATCCTTGAAGAACCTGGAGGAGCAGCTACAGAGCAAGGTACATCTCAAACATGATTTCATGTTTCATTCTGATGTAGATCTTAAAAATGAGAAATAAGAACTGATCATTTTTTTTCTACAGGAAACTGAGGAATCAAAAGAAGGGACATCTGTCTGACCAAACAGCCAAAATGCCTCTTGCATTATGCATTATTTACATTATATTCTCTGATCTTGTGGCAAATAAGAGGACTGTTATGAAATATGAGGACTGTTACAGAATTGCTTTTTTATCTTGGTGCCGTCTTCAGTGTTAAAAGGGAGAAGCGTTTGCAGTTAGTTGCTGACAAATGTAATAAAAGTATAAACTACATGATGTCTTGGTATTATTTACGGGGGAAATTAAAAACAATCGAAAGGATTTGTAGTTTGTGAGAAGTCCATTTTAAATATTTTAATGTTTTAGACCTACTAATAGGTTAAAAAATACTAACTAATAAGTTGTGACCAAAACGGTGCACATTTTTTTAAGGTGAACGTGTTTATAATGTAAGGGATTTTTAGTTTCAGTTTCACTCTAGTCGCTGATTGGACGCTGCTGTGTTACGCAGCCCGTTAAATTACCTGTAGGATTTCCATATATTTACTTCCCTCTAGTGGTGATGTTGCAAAATACACACCATATCATTACCACCATGTACTAATGTCTCTCTCTTCCCCCCCCATCTCATACTAGCCAAGTTGTGTGAGCCTTTACACATTGTTTTGAAGTTTGCTTAGCATATTTTTAAATACCGTATGCTTTCATAAACAACCAGCACAAACTTGTTTTCTGTCTTCCTGTCCCAAACTATTTTTTTGTCTTTCCATCACAAACAAGCGAGCCTTTAAAGAAGCTAACACACATGTTGTTTTTGAATTTCATCCAAACCTTCAAAACTGTTGGGCAGAACAAACATCTACTTCCAGCACGACTGATGCGGTTTCCTAATTAATTTTTACAACCTGAGTGTCAACAGACTGACTTCAAAAAGGTGTGAACGACTGATCACACCTGTTTTACATTGTGTGTGTGTGACCTGATTTACTTTACCTTAGAAAAAATACTCACTCGAGAGAGTAATAGAGAGAGACAGATAATAGGAGGGGCTTCAGACTTCCATAAAAAATCCGGTGGGTTCCCATGGCAAGCAGCGTGGACACAAACACTGGGAATATGGGAACGAAGGTAACGCTAAGGTCACACACACACGGGCTGCAGTTGGAGGGGCTGTACGGCTGGTTCATCGCTATCAGCTGTGTGTTTACAGACAGTGTGTACAGGAAACACACACACACACAGATGCTGTATTGACAATCAGTTTTGTCAGTCTCAAAACATCTGAAGGACGAGAACAAATACAGCTGTTCTGTGATGCTCTACTGCTGGTCTCTCTCTCTCTCTGTCTCTCTTACACACACACACAGATTTGTTTTGTACAGCTATCACTGCTTGCCATAGACATCACAACCTTTATACTGTACAAACTGCGTTCTGTGTCCTGTCGGATCAGGCGTTGAAACTGTAAACAGCAACAATCTTTTCTGGATGCAACAAGCTGTGTTGGGAATTGTGGGAAAGTGTGTGTTTGTGTGTGCAGATAAGAGGATATGCAGTAGGTTTTAATTAGCAGAGCAAAAAACGTATGCCTGTCAGAATGAGAGAGAGAAAGTCCTATTAAAAAGCAGCGAGGCTTTGACAGTGAGGATAACAGGATAAAAATAAACAGACAGAATGAAATTGTAAATTAAGAAAAGTGTGTGAGATTACACGCCTGTTTCTAGCGAACAGAATTTGGCTAACGACCAGTTAGCTGTTTAACTGGCTCCCTGAGGAACATGTACGTACACACACACACACACACACAAACACACACAAACACACACACAGTTACGCGCCGCAGGCCAGATTCCATTCAGCAATTTATCTTTCTTGCTGAAAGAACAATTTAGCACTAAACAAAAACTAGTTGGGGAAAAAGTCCTCAACACCAAGTTAGTTAATAGACTTTATAAGTAAGAAAAACACATACTATCTACCCATTTCCAGCTATACAATTGAAGGCAACAGATTATCCGAATAACAGACTACAAGCGTTCTAAAAACGTTAGCATACTCCACTTATTATTTTTTTAAGGCCATTTACTGGCAATCAACAAATGCTGTACAAATCTGTTCCTAAGTTATTTATCATTATAATGTTAACATGTCATACATCTAAGCTTACTTAGTAGTGAGCCAAAAGACTTTTAGTATTCATGCAATAGACGGCTGTTAATTGTAGTGTGTAGCGTGTTGCGTGGGACCGAGGGGATCAGAGGGGCTTCCGTTGTTCTGGGAAGTTCAGTAAAGGTCAAAGACTTTGAACACTGTTGCTGAACTTTTTATATCAACAATCACACTACAGAGAAACCCAGCAAACACAGAACGTTCCTCTAACGTTAGCATTTGGTTCCTGATGTTTTGAGAACTAAATAACAACAATCTGTCACAATCTATCTATCTATCTATCTATCTATCTATCTATCTATCTATCTATCTAGTGTAAAAACCACTGTGGTCTTATAAATATTAGTATATATTATAGTATAGTATAGTATTAATATATATACATATGTACCGTATACAGTGTCTATACTGTATTAATATATATACATATGTACCGTATACAGTGTCTATACTGTATTATTATATATACATATGTACCGTACACAGTGTCTATACTGTATTAGTATATATACATATGTACCGTACACAGTGTCTATACTGTAGTATTATATATACATATGTACCGTACACAGTGTCTATACTGTATTAATATATATACATATGTACCGTACACAGTGTCTATACTGTATTAGTATATATACATATGTACCGTACACAGTGTCTATACTGTATTAATATATATACATATGTACCATACACAGTGTCTATACTGTATTAATATATATGTACATATACATATGTACCATACACGGTGTCTACACTGTATATATATATATATATACACATATACATATATATATACCGTACACAGTGTTTATACTGTATTAGTATATATACATATACATACCATACACAGTGTCTATACTGTATTAATATATATACACATATACATATATATATACCGTACACAGTGTTTATACTGTATTAGTATATATACATATGTACCGTACACAGTGTCTATACTGTATTAGTATATATACATATACATACCATACACAGTGTCTATACTGTATTAATATATATACACATATACATATATATATATACCGTACACAGTGTTTATACTGTCAAGTACAGAGCACTAGCCCACACAACCACACTAATAAGAAGTAGCACGTACTTCATTGAACATACCCCGTGTCACCACAACCCGGCGACGGAGAGCTGGAGCTACAGGCCTGAGGAGTTTCGCTCCTCCTTCCGAGGGCTGGAGGTGTTGCGCTTTCGCCATTCAGTCAAACGGCATCTGCTCCCGGTGCTCAGACGTCTGGCCGGACGCGACCTGTGCGGACCGGAGAAAGTTTATAGATGTAATGCGCGTTAAAGTGAGTTTGCATGAGCTGTGAGCGTCTTTCCTTCATTGTGGATAAACGCGAGATCGCTTCGTCTTCTGCGTATTTGTGCAGGTGAGCCTCGCGTTTTCTCAAGATCGCATGTTTGGTGGATATAACGATGCGTTTACTGTAATATCTTCTGCGTGCATGTACATCTCAAGGGTTGCATGAAGTGATTTTAACGTGAGTCTCGTAGAAATGCACAA
Organism: Yasuhikotakia modesta; assembly: GCA_036877545.1. Taxonomy (NCBI): domain Eukaryota; kingdom Metazoa; phylum Chordata; class Actinopteri; order Cypriniformes; family Botiidae; genus Yasuhikotakia; species Yasuhikotakia modesta. The sequence goes on from JBAJNP010001458.1 coordinate 55,546, forward strand.
AGCTTGGAGATCCTGGGGAAAAAGGCGTTTAAAGTCTCTGCAGGTGTTTTGTTGACTCAGGTTTAAAGGTGAGATTTCAGCAAGATTTTAAGAAAATGCCAGGCTGTTGTTTATCCAGTGTTTGCGTTTTAATGCCATCATGTTTTTTGCGTAGTGTGAACGCGGACGCTGCAGTTTTGAACGCTAAACGCGTTTGTCCTCAGATTGCTTATGTGAACTTTTGCCCTGTCAAACTTTCACCAAAGTGGTTTTGATCCGCTGTGATTTTGAACATCAGTGTTGGTGTATCTGAATAGTTGTGAAGCTTTTAACAACTTCTCAGTTGTTGGTAAGAAGTTAGTTGGTGGAGATGCCGAAACGTTCAAAACGTTCTTGCCACCACCAGACTGGAATAAGATATAAGGTATCTGTGCGCGCTTAAAATAACTTTAATGCCCAACAAAAGAGTTATTGCATAACTAAACGTTACCACATTCCATTGATCCTAAGAGAAAAAAAACCTTTGGTTGTTTTTGTTTACATATGTCAAAACCAGAACGTGCTGCCAGTTAAATGTGACTTTGGCAAAGTTCATCCTTGTTCTTGGATGACAGTATGAGAAAATCAAAGATCGAAATGGAGAAATAGGGCAACCAAGGCAAAAAAAAATCCATCGGCAAACATTCCTGACACGGTGTCTCAGCAATTTAATTACGAGACTTGTGGGATGTTGGAGTGGCACTCAGAGGTGAAGGCTTAACCCCCTTCTGGTCAGACTTGGATTAAACCCAAAGGTCAGCTAATAAGTGTTGGGGTCGTGCCACCATGACGACTAAAACGTTGAGCTTCTCTGCCAGAGTTAATAACTGCTTGATGGACGTTAAGACACGGTGAAGAGGAATAAGTGTGTGCAGATGTTGGTTAAAGAACGACCCTAATTAGTTTGCGGTGGAGTCAAGTGTCTAACATGTAGAACCTTCAGATGGAAACCCTTTGATTGAGATGTTAGATGTTTTTGTGTCTTGAGTGCAACTCTGGCTCTCATTAAAGGTCAGAGTCTACAAAGACCGAAGGAAACTCAGGAAAAACACTTCACTTCTTGTTTGGTTTGTGCCAGTCACTCAAAGTCCTACAATCTGTCTCAGTGGAGAAGTAGCTAAAGTGAAGTTTAGGTGACCTCATCTTCTAAAGAAGTGTTTTGTTTCTGTTTCTTAAGGTGTTGTATAAACAGAGTTGCAATACAGAAACATTAAGAATTAAACAGTGGAACAGAATTCAGTGTTATTTGATTTTGTGATTGGCAGACAGCTATGAGAAATTCAAGCATTAAATATAATTATTATTAAATATTTGATAGTATAGTTTATGTACCAATAAGAGTGAATAGCTTGCAGTTATATTATCAGATTACAGATTTATTATCATAATTCAAATAATTCACAAACTTTAGATTTGGCAGATTTTGCAGCAAAACCACCACCGCAATTTGAATTCTGTCTGGGCCTGTTGCAACCTGAAAAATAGTTGAGGTTAGTAGTTTGGGTGGGTAGTTAAGGGGGGTCTTTCATTTCTTTCTAACTTGTTTGCAGTTTACTACTGCTACCACACACATGCACGCACGCATGCGGCTGCGTCGACTGCATGCGTTGGGTGGTGGTTCAGGTTTTCACAAGTCAAGAAAAGCAAACATCCGTCTGCAGTCCAGGAGAGCTGTTTGAGTTTGTGATGCATTACAGGAATAAATTAATGCATTTAAAATGCATTTAAACATCTTGCAGTGCATTCAAGCGATGCATTTTATGCGTGTATGCGTTCCCCTGTAAATCTACCGCAGCACCAGTGTAGGTTAGTAACATTGGCCCTTTTATGTTTAAGTTAAATGCTGTTTCAAGAGCATTTTACTTCTAAATTCACTCGTAATGTTAGTATTTGTGGTCTGTTTATAATGCAGCACACAAAAATAGGCTCAGCGGTGAAACTCTACCTGCGGTGTTGCCTGCGCAGGGTGAATACTGCGACCTGTTAATACGCATGCTGAAAATAATACGTGCTGCAGATGCAAGACATGGATAATTGGTTTTGAGAGAAGTTAGTTTTGAGACACTAGCGTTGTGACTGTGTTTGCAGCGCAAACAGATTTGCTGATAATTAAAGTGCAAATGACTACACACAGTCAAAGTGTATAAGGGTGAGTCCGCATTCACAACTGCTCCAACTTTTTTTAAAAATGGGATCAAGTCTTCACCGCTTATTTGCATAATGTTAATCTCTGCCTGACATCGTGTCGCTAACACTTACTTGTGTTGTGACAAATCGCCAAACTGAATTACCTCAGTCGCTGTGCAGTATGTCGGTGTGAACGCAATGTATTTGAACAGTAGACATGCTTTTACAAAACAGATTAGTCGTGCCAACACACACACAACTGCGCGCGAGTCCTTGCGCTCCATTTGTCACATTTGTCACACACGCGCAACAAAATCCGCATGGGCGTATATTTACGTTTGCGATCGTTCGGAGGAGGTAAATGTTTCCCCCCAGAGAGCTTTAAGGTCACCGCGGTACCCGTTAAACAAACAGGTCGGGACAGGCAGGAACAAAACTGATTTGGTTTTGCTCCAGCATTCCACGGCATCACTGGAGGAGAACAGATTCTGTCGCATTCGTTTATTTGCCGTAATGGGCTGTCAGGTGTAAACGGATCTGTTGGAAAACAAACTCGGGCTTTGAGGTGTTGAGTGGACAGTGTTGATTGATTAAATACTTTTTGTAGCGTTTATTTATTCTAGTCCTAACAGAAAACACTCTGTTAATATGGTACATGTATGGTAATGCATCAGGGTTGTGTTGTGGAACCTGCTTGGTAAAGTTTTGGTTATTACGGCTCATGTTTTGATCTACGTATCAGAGACTCTAGGAATGTAAATCAGACTTTAGGAAGAGAGACTTGCGTTTGTTTGTGTGTGCTGTAAGATGTGGGCTTCTCTCACAGACTGAAACTTCAGAGCCCCTGACATAGAAAACATTCAAGCTGACACAGCTGGTCTGAAGACAGCCCACCTCCTACCACCCCCCCCCCCCAAAAGAGGGGCGAAGAGGGGGCAAAAGAGGGGCGGTGGGGCAATTTGTTCCAGCATGTCGCAGTCACAAAGAGAAATTTTTTTATTTCGTTCTCTCTGTTACACTTAATATATTTAAATTCAGTTCACATTTTAGGTTCACATTTAATTCACATTCAATTCAGATCCAAAATCAGATTATTACTTTTTGGTTTACTATGCTTTGATTTAGTTTAACACAGATTCTTCCCACCCCTGTGCTGTGACTAGAACTTGTACGATCAGATCTGCCAAAACATTTCCCCGCAAACCATCATTCAACACTCAATGTTTTTGATTGCTGACAGACGCTAGCGTCTGAAACCGGTGTACGCTTATGAGTAAGGCTATGAGTGTACGCTTATGAGTGTGTGGCATCAGGCCAAAAATGTTTTTTGCTTTTACAAGTACATGTACGAGTTCAACTCCTCATGCACCTGCTAACCACAGTCAAGCAGCACCTGGTGAACACCTGGGTTAGATGAATGTGTTTGTATGTTGCGAATGTGTGTGATGTCAAGGTGAAGGCTGCTCTGTTTCACTCCATTACACGCAGATTCGGTGTAAAGATAAGCCAGAAAAACAGGTAGCGCTTAGCACAACAATAACAACCTGTCCTGCACCTATACTACCTGCAGAATGACGGCGAGAGAATGAGCGAGAGACAAGTTAAGACAAGGCAAAGACAGTTTTTTTTCTCTTTCTCTTCATTTGTCACAAAACAAGGTTTTATAGTTCACAAATTGATGAATGATTAACTGTACATGTACTGGCACAACATTACAAAATTGTTTTCTTAAGTTGCATAAATCATTTTTTTGACATACAGAACATTTATGCAAATCAACGGATCTGGTCAGGTGAGGAAGCCGGAGTGGATTTCAGAGGAAAAACGGGGATGTGGATTTTGCCGCACAGCAGCAGCATGTCTGGAATCATGGGCATTTAGCTGTGTAATGTTTAGTCGTCTTAATGTGAAAGCAAATAAGTGTACAGAACAAAAGGCCGGTAAGAAGCTTTTACCTAAAACACACCTTAAAATGCTTCTCATTCCAGACGCGTGCTGTAGTTTATGACAGATAGATTAGATAGTAGGAAAGATCTAGATGGATGGATGGATGATAGATGGATAAATAGACAGACCATGACTACTTTATGAAGTGGATGGATAGATGTTAAATGGATGGATGGATGGATAGATACTCACTGTGCTATGTTGTACATTGTATACTGTCTGAGGACAGACAAATAACTTGCCATTAAAACTGTTTTAAAACAATTAAAAAATATGTCCATAAAGTGTAGAACATCTGTAAACACACAGTAACTGTGGAGATTGTGTGTGATACTGAGATTTTGTTTTGTGGTTTTGTATTATTTTGACTTTGTAACAATATACGAGCGACCGGCGTGTGTCGGTGGCATGTTTAAGTTGATCTATTTTGGTCTCCGGTCTTGTCGCGTTTCTCACGTTTCACACAGAAATGCATCAACTACTGCGTCGCATGGCTGGCTGCGGACGCATGGGAAGGAACCTGATCCAGGTGTGCGCACGCAGACACACAAACGTAGTGTGTAACTTGACCTGCGTTCTGCCCGCAGGAAGAGGAGCCCGGGTTAAGCTTCTCTCATGTCACATTTTCAGTGTCTTTTGGTGTGTTTGAGTGCGGTTTTGTCTGGAGGGCATAAAGTGTGTTTATGTTAATGCTATAACTGAAACTACTTGTTAGGGGGCCCTTATTAGGTTATCTAATAATAATATCCAATGAAATTTGAACCTGAAAGTTGCGATTGTGTCTTTGTAACATTGGAGTGAAGTTCTTTGGTCTTGAAGTGGTTTCCTCCCCTAGGTTCTTGAAGGCACATTAGATCTGCTTAGATCTTTCACCATATTGGGTTCTGAGTTAGTTCATTGTAAAATAAGTTCTAGTTGTTCAGCTGTCAGTATGTTGATTTACTTTCTTGGTTCCTAAGAACCTGTTTCTAAAAAAAAATAAAAATAATGAGTCTTCCAAGGAAAATGTAACTCCAACTTCTTTGGAAAGTCTTTATTTTCCCTGACATTCCCTTTGCTGAGCAGGGCTGTTTGATAAGAGATTTAGCCGTTGTTTCAGCAAACTGAAACAAAGTTCAAAGTGCTAAGAATGAAGATTTGAGTCTCTTTAAATATGCTTTTCCATTCATAAATGTATCAGTGTGACGCTAAACGAATTGTGGATTTTTTTTGTTGACGAAGTTCAAGGGTACTTGAAAGAACTCAGCAGTAACTTGGACTGTTTGCCATATAATTTAGAGAATAAGACCTTGTTTGAAGAAATTAAAATTCTTCTTGGTTCTAGTTGGAAACAAAGAAAATGACAGTTGTGTCTGTTTAACATTAACAGCCGGATCAACTGTATTTGACAATAAAGCTGAGGTTCGGATTGGCTCGGGTTCGGTATTAGCAGCTTCTGTTGTGGTTTAACTGATGCGTGTTGCCCCGATGAATCTGTTTTGCATTTTGAATCGTCCACATGCGCGTGAGCTTGATTCTCGCATGCATAAAAGCAAACAGACTCGTGGGGACGCGCCCACTTGCACAGAATCCGCATTTGAACGCTGCAGATGTCTGTTTCTCCTTTGAATCCCCCCTGCCCTGATCGTCAAACGGTTACTTTATAGTAGTGTGCGGTCACCCGGAGAAACCGCCCCAATGCATTCTGGGTAACACAATCCAGCTGTGCTCAAGAGCTGCGGAAGGAACTGTGTGTGTGTATATAGTCTCAAAACAATAGTAACAGAATTATGGCAATTAAGTTCATTCATAGGAGTATGTTAAAATTGTTAAAACTAGCAACAACGTCATTTTAATAAGCTAAAGACTTTTTGATGAACACAAACATTAACTAAAGATTTCACTACAGAATTAGCAGGTAA